>BSDF01000223.1:0-14372 GCA_027925045.1 Hypotaenidia okinawae
TGAGGTTTAAGACGAGGTATAGGTTTCATCTCTACCTTATAGAGTGTGCGATTCTTTGCTGGACGTTTAGCATTTTTTTAATTGCAGTCTGCTACGGCCGAGGAAAACACCTTAAGAGGTATCAGGTGAGTTCCCTTTTTCTTGGAAAGGAAAAGGCTGAGAGCTAGAGTGACAGGGGCTGCTCCTGTGTTCTCTTCGCAGGTTTCAGACGAGGTAAGAGTTTCATCTCTCGCTTTTCTAGTATGGGAGTTATGGCTGGACGTTTAGCATGCTTCTAATTGCAGTCTGCTACAGCCGAGGAAAACACCTTAAGAGCTATCTGGTGTGTTCCCTCTTTCCTGGGAAGGGAAAAGGCTGAGAGCCAGAGTGACAGGGACTACTTCTCTGTTCTATTCTGAGATTTCATACAAGGTATGGGTTTCATCTATACCTTACTGAGAGTGGGATTTATTGCTGGACGTTTAGCATGTTTTTAATTGTAGTGTGCTACAGCCAAGGAAAACACCTTAAGAGGTATCAGGTGTGTTCCTTCTTTCCTGATAATGGAAAACGCTGAGAGCCAGATTGAACGGGGCTCCTTCTCTGTTCACTTCTGAGACTTCAGTCAAGGTATGGGATTCATCACTACCTTACTGAGTGTGGGATTTATTGCTGGACATTTAGCATGTTTTGAATTGAAGTCTGCTACGGCCGAGGAAAACATCTTAACAGGTATCAGGTGTGTTCCCTCTTTGCTGGCAAGGGAAAAGGCTGAGAGCAAGAGTGACAGGGGCTGCTTCTCTGTTCTTTTCTGAGATTTCAGAAAAGGTATGGGTTTCATCTATACCCTACTGTGTTTTGGATTTATTGCTGGACATTTAGCATGCTTTTAATTGTAGTCTGCTACAGCCAAGGAAAACACCTTAAGAAGTGTTTTCCCTCTTTCCTGACAATGGAAAACGTTGAGAGCCAGAGTGTCGGGGGCTGCTTCTGAGTTCTGTTCTGAGGTTTAAGACGGGGTAGTGGTTTCATCTCTACCTTATAGAGTGAGTGTGCGATTTATTGCTGGACGTTTAGCATGTTTTGAATTGCAGTCTGCTACGGCCCAGAAAAACAGTTTAGGATGTAACAGGTATGTTCCCTCTTTCCTGGCAAGGGAAAAGGATGAGAGCCAGAGAGACAGGGGCTGCTTCTCTGCTCTCTTCGGAGTTTTAAGATGAGGTATGGGTTTCATCTTTAGCTTCTCTAGTTTGAATGTTCTTACTGGACGTGTAACATGTTTCTAATTGCAGTCTGCTACGGCCGATGAAAACACCTTAAGAGGTATCAGGTGAGTTCCCTCTTTCCTGGAAAGGGAAAAGACTGAGAGCCAGAGTGAAGGCGGCTGCTTCTGTGTTCTCTTCAGAGGTTTCAGACGAGTTATGGGTTTCATTCCTAGCTTCTCTAGTTTGGGCGTTATGGCTGGAAGTTTATCATGTTTTGAATTGCAGTTGGCTACAACCCAGGAAACCAGTTCAGGAGGTAACAGGTATGTTCCCTCTTTCCTGTCAAGGGAAAAGACTGAGAGCCAGTGTGTCAGGGGCTGCTTCTGAGTTCTGTTCTGAGGTTTAAGACGAGGTATAGGTTTCATCTCTACCTTATAGAGTGTGCGATTCTTTGCTGGACGTTTAGCATGTTTTGATTTGCAGTCTGCTACGGCCCAGAAAAACAGTTTAGGATGTAACAGGTATGTTCCCTCTTTCCTGGCAAGGGAAAAGGCTGAGAGCCAGAGTGTCATGGGCTGCTTCTCTGCTCTCTTCGGAGTTTTCAGACGAGTTATGGGTTTCATCTTTAGCTTCTCTAGTTTGAATGTTCTTACTGGACGTTTAACATGTTTCTAATTGCAGTCTGCTACGGCCGATGAAAACACCTTAAGAGGTATCAGGTGTGTTCCCTCTTTCCTGGAAAGGGAAAAGACTGAGAGCCAGAGTGACAGCGGCTGCTTCTGTGTTCTCTTCAGAGGTTTCAGACGAGTTATGGGTTTCATTCCTAGCTTCTCGAGATTGGGCGTTACGGCTGGAAGTTTATCATGTTTTGAATTGCAGTTGGCTACAACCCAGGAAACCAGTTCAGGAGATAACAGGTATGTTCCCTCTTTCCCAAAAAGTGAAAAGGCTGAGAGCCAGTGTGTCAGGGGCTGCTTCTGAGTTCTGTTCTGAGGTTTAAGACGAGGTACAGGTTTCATCTCTACCTTATAGAGTGTGCGATTTTCTGCTGGACGTTTAGCATGTTTTGAATTGCAGTCTGCTACGTCCGAGGAAAACACCTTAAGAGGTATCAGGTGAGTTCCCTCTTTCCTGGAAAGGGAAAAGACTGAGAGCCAGAGTGACAGGGGCTGCTCCTCTGTTCTCTTCTAAGATTTCAGAAAAAGTATGGGTTTCATCTATACCCTACTGTGTTTTGGATTTATTGCTGGACGTTTAGCATACTTTTAATTGTAGTCTGCTACAGCCAAGGAAAACACCTTAAGAAGTGTTTTCCCTCTTTCCTGACAATGGAAAACGTTGAGAGCCAGAGTGTCGGGGGCTGCTTCTGAGTTCTGTTCTGAGGTTTAAGACGGGGTATTGGTTCCATCTCTACCTTATAGAGTGTTCGATTTATTGCTGGACGTTTAGCATGTTTTTAATTGCAGTCTCCTACGGCCGAGGAAAACATCTTAAGAGGTATCAGGTGAGTTCCCTCTTTCCAGGCAAGGGAAAAGGCTGAGTGCCAGAGTGACAGGGGCTGCTTCTGTGTTCTATTCGGAGGTTTCAGACGAGGTTTGGGTTTCATCTATACCCTACTGTGTTTTGGATTTATTGCTGGACGTTTAGCATGTTTCTAATTGCAGTCTGCTACGGCCGATGAAAACACCTTAAGAGGTATCAGGTGAGTTCCCTCTTCCCTAGCAAGGGAAAAGGCTGAAAGCCAGAGTGACAGGGGCTGCTTCTCTGTTCTCTTCGGAGTTTTCAGACGAGGTATGCGTTTCATCTTTAGCTTCTCTAGTTTGAATGTTCTTACTGGACGTTTAACATGTTTCTAATTGCAGTCTGCTACAGCCGAGGAAAACACCTTAAGAGCTATCTGGTGTGTTCCCTCTTTCCTGGGAAGGGAAAAGGCTGAGAGCCAGAGTGACAGGATCTGCTTCTCTGTTCTCTTCTGAGATTTCAGACAAGGTATGTTTTTCATCTATACCTTACGGAGAGTGGGATTTATTGCTGGACGTTTAGCATGTTTTTATTGTTGTGTGCTACAGCCAAGGAAAACACCTTAAGATGTTTCAAGTGTGTTCCTTCTTTCCTGACAGTGGAAAACTCTGAGAGCCGGATTGAACGGGGCTGCTTCTCTGTTCTCTTCTGAGACTGCAGTCAAGCTATGGCATTCATCACTACCTTACTGAGTGTGGGATTTATTGCTGGAGATTTAGCATGTTTTGAATTTCAGTCTTCTAAGGCCGAGGAAAACACCTTAAGAACTATCAGGTGTGTTCCCTCTTTGCTGGCAAGGGAAAAGGCTGAGAGCCAGAGTGACAGGGGCTGCTTCTCTGTTCTCTTCTGAGATTTTAGAAAAGGTATGGGTTTCATCTATACCCTACTGTGTTTTGGATTTATTGCAGGACGTTTAGCATGCTTTTAATCATAGTCTGCTACAGACAAGGAAAACACCTTAAGAAGTGTGTTCCCTCTTTCCTGACAATGGAAAACTTTGAGAGCCAGAGTATCGGAAGCTGCTTCTGAGTTCTGTTCTGAGGTTTAAGACGAGGTATAGGTTTCATCTCTACCTTATAGAGTGTGCGATTCTTTGCTGGACGTTTAGCATTTTTTTAATTGCAGTCTGCTACGGCCGAGGAAAACACCTTAAGAGGTATCAGGTGAGTTCCCTTTTTCTTGGAAAGGGAAAAGGCTGAGAGCTAGAGTGACAGGGGCTGCTCCTGTGTTCTCTTCGCAGGTTTCAGACGAGGTAAGAGTTTCATCTCTCGCTTTTCTAGTATGGGAGTTATGGCTGGACGTTTAGCATGCTTCTAATTGCAGTCTGCTACAGCCGAGGAAAACACCTTAAGAGCTATCTGGTGTGTTCCCTCTTTCCTGGGAAGGGAAAAGGCTGAGAGCCAGAGTGACAGGGACTACTTCTCTGTTCTATTCTGAGATTTCATACAAGGTATGGGTTTCATCTATACCTTACTGAGAGTGGGATTTATTGCTGGACGTTTAGCATGTTTTTAATTGTAGTGTGCTACAGCCAAGGAAAACACCTTAAGAGGTATCAGGTGTGTTCCTTCTTTCCTGATAATGGAAAACGCTGAGAGCCAGATTGAACGGGGCTCCTTCTCTGTTCACTTCTGAGACTTCAGTCAAGGTATGGGATTCATCACTACCTTACTGAGTGTGGGATTTATTGCTGGACATTTAGCATGTTTTGAATTGAAGTCTGCTACGGCCGAGGAAAACATCTTAACAGGTATCAGGTGTGTTCCCTCTTTGCTGGCAAGGGAAAAGGCTGAGAGCAAGAGTGACAGGGGCTGCTTCTCTGTTCTTTTCTGAGATTTCAGAAAAGGTATGGGTTTCATCTATACCCTACTGTGTTTTGGATTTATTGCTGGACATTTAGCATGCTTTTAATTGTAGTCTGCTACAGCCAAGGAAAACACCTTAAGAAGTGTTTTCCCTCTTTCCTGACAATGGAAAACGTTGAGAGCCAGAGTGTCGGGGGCTGCTTCTGAGTTCTGTTCTGAGGTTTAAGACGGGGTAGTGGTTTCATCTCTACCTTATAGAGTGAGTGTGCGATTTATTGCTGGACGTTTAGCATGTTTTGAATTGCAGTCTGCTACGGCCCAGAAAAACAGTTTAGGATGTAACAGGTATGTTCCCTCTTTCCTGGCAAGGGAAAAGGATGAGAGCCAGAGAGACAGGGGCTGCTTCTCTGCTCTCTTCGGAGTTTTAAGATGAGGTATGGGTTTCATCTTTAGCTTCTCTAGTTTGAATGTTCTTACTGGACGTGTAACATGTTTCTAATTGCAGTCTGCTACGGCCGATGAAAACACCTTAAGAGGTATCAGGTGTGTTCCCTCTTTCCTGGAAAGGGAAAAGACTGAGAGCCAGAGTGAAGGCGGCTGCTTCTGTGTTCTCTTCAGAGGTTTCAGACGAGTTATGGGTTTCATTCCTAGCTTCTCTAGTTTGGGCGTTATGGCTGGAAGTTTATCATGTTTTGAATTGCAGTTGGCTACAACCCAGGAAACCAGTTCAGGAGGTAACAGGTATGTTCCCTCTTTCCTGTCAAGGGAAAAGACTGAGAGCCAGTGTGTCAGGGGCTGCTTCTGAGTTCTGTTCTGAGGTTTAAGACGAGGTATAGGTTTCATCTCTACCTTATAGAGTGTGCGATTCTTTGCTGGACGTTTAGCATGTTTTGATTTGCAGTCTGCTACGGCCCAGAAAAACAGTTTAGGATGTAACAGGTATGTTCCCTCTTTCCTGGCAAGGGAAAAGGCTGAGAGCCAGAGTGTCATGGGCTGCTTCTCTGCTCTCTTCGGAGTTTTCAGACGAGTTATGGGTTTCATCTTTAGCTTCTCTAGTTTGAATGTTCTTACTGGACGTGTAACATGTTTCTAATTGCAGTCTGCTACGGCCGATGAAAACACCTTAAGAGGTATCAGGTGTGTTCCCTCTTTCCTGGAAAGGGAAAAGACTGAGAGCCAGAGTGACAGCGGCTGCTTCTGTGTTCTCTTCAGAGGTTTCAGACGAGTTATGGGTTTCATTCCTAGCTTCTCGAGATTGGGCGTTACGGCTGGAAGTTTATCATGTTTTGAATTGCAGTTGGCTACAACCCAGGAAACCAGTTCAGGAGATAACAGGTATGTTCCCTCTTTCCCAAAAAGTGAAAAGGCTGAGAGCCAGTGTGTCAGGGGCTGCTTCTGAGTTCTGTTCTGAGGTTTAAGACGAGGTACAGGTTTCATCTCTACCTTATAGAGTGTGCGATTTTCTGCTGGACGTTTAGCATGTTTTGAATTGCAGTCTGCTACGTCCGAGGAAAACACCTTAAGAGGTATCAGGTGAGTTCCCTCTTTCCTGGAAAGGGAAAAGACTGAGAGCCAGAGTGACAGGGGCTGCTCCTCTGTTCTCTTCTAAGATTTCAGAAAAAGTATGGGTTTCATCTATACCCTACTGTGTTTTGGATTTATTGCTGGACGTTTAGCATACTTTTAATTGTAGTCTGCTACAGCCAAGGAAAACACCTTAAGAAGTGTTTTCCCTCTTTCCTGACAATGGAAAACGTTGAGAGCCAGAGTGTCGGGGGCTGCTTCTGAGTTCTGTTCTGAGGTTTAAGACGGGGTATTGGTTCCATCTCTACCTTATAGAGTGTTCGATTTATTGCTGGACGTTTAGCATGTTTTTAATTGCAGTCTCCTACGGCCGAGGAAAACATCTTAAGAGGTATCAGGTGAGTTCCCTCTTTCCAGGCAAGGGAAAAGGCTGAGTGCCAGAGTGACAGGGGCTGCTTCTGTGTTCTATTCGGAGGTTTCAGACGAGGTTTGGGTTTCATCTATACCCTACTGTGTTTTGGATTTATTGCTGGACGTTTAGCATGTTTCTAATTGCAGTCTGCTACGGCCGATGAAAACACCTTAAGAGGTATCAGGTGAGTTCCCTCTTTCCTCGCAAGGGAAAAGGCTGAAAGCCAGAGTGACAGGGGCTGCTTCTCTGTTCTCTTCGGAGTTTTCAGACGAGGTATGCGTTTCATCTTTAGCTTCTCTAGTTTGAAAGTTATTACCGGACGTTTAGCATGTTTTGAATTGCAGTCTGCTACGGCCGAGAAAAACACTTTAGGATGTAACAGGTATGTTCCCTCTTTCCTGGCAAGGGAAAAGGATGAGAGCCAGAGTGTCAGGGGCTGCTTCTCTGCTCTCTTCGGAGTTTTCAGACGAGGTATGAGTTTCATCTTTAGCTTCTCTAGTTTGAATGTTCTTACTGGACGTTTAACATGTTTCTAATTGCAGTCTGCTACGGCCGATGAAAACACCTTAAGAGGTATCAGGTGTGTTCCCTCTTTCCTGGAAAGGGAAAAGACTGAGAGCCAGAGTGACAGGGGCTGCTTCTGTGTTCTCTTCAGAGGTTTCAGACGAGTTATGGGTTTCATTCCTAGCTTCTCGAGATTGGGCGTTACGGCTGGAAGTTTATCATGTTTTGAATTGCAGTTGGCTACAACCCAGGAAACCAGTTCAGGAGATAACAGGTATGTTCCCTCTTTCCCAAAAAGGGGAAAGGCTGAGAACCAGTGTGTCAGGGGCTGCTTCTGAGTTCTGTTCTGAGGTTTAAGACGAGGTATAGGTTTCATCTCTACCTTATAGAGTGTGGGATTTATTGCTGGACGTTTAGCATGTTTTGAATTGCAGTCTGCTACGGCCGAGGAAAACACCTTAAGAGGTATCAGGTGAGTTGCCTTTTTCTTGGAAAGGGAAAAGGCTGAGAGCCAGAGTGACAGGGGCTGCTCCTGTGTTCTCTTCGCAGGTTTCAGACGAGGTAAGAGTTTCATCTCTCGCTTTTCTAGTATGGGAGTTATGGCTGGACGTTTAGCATGCTTCTAATTGCAGTCTGCTACAGCCGAGGAAAACACCTTAAGAGCTATCTGGTGTGTTCCCTCTTTCCTGGGAAGGGAAAAGGCTGAGAGCCAGAGTGACAGGGACTGCTTATCCGTTCTCTTCTGAGATTTCAGACAAGGTATGGGTTTCATCTATACCTTACTGAGAGTGGGATTTATTGCTGGACATTTAGCATGTTTTGAATTTCAGTCTTCTAAGGCCGAGGAAAACACCTTAAGAACTATCAGGTGTGTTCCCTCTTTGCTGGCAAGGGAAAAGGCTGAGAGCCAGAGTGACAGGGGCTGCTTCTCTGTTCTCTTCTGAGATTTCAGAAAAGGTATGGGTTTCATCTATACCCTACTGTGTTTTGGATTTATTGCTGGACGTTTAGCATGCTTTTAATTGTAGTCTGCTACAGCCAAGGAAAACACCTTAAGAAGTGTGTTCCCTCTTTCCTGACAATGGAAAACTTTGAGAGCCAGAGTGTCGGAAGCTGCTTCTGAGTTCTGTTCTGAGGTTTAAGACGGGGTAGTGGTTTCATCTCTACCTTATAGAGTGAGTGTGCGATTTATTGCTGGACGTTTAGCATGTTTTGAATTGCAGTCTGCTACGGCCCAGAAAAACAGTTTAGGATGTAACAGGTATGTTCCCTCTTTCCTGGCAAGGGAAAAGGCTGAGAGCCAGAGAGACAGGGGCTGCTTCTCTGCTCTCTTCGGAGTTTTCAGACGAGGTATGGGTTTCATCTTTAGCTTCTCTAGTTTGAATGTTCTTACTGGACGTTTAACATGTTTCTAATTGCAGTCTGCTACGGCCGATGAAAACACCTTAAGAGGTATCAGGTGTGTTCCCTCTTTCCTGGAAAGGGAAAAGACTGAGAGCCAGAGTGACAGCGGCTGCTTCTCTGTTCTCTTCAGAGGTTTCAGACGAGTTATGGGTTTCATTCCTAGCTTCTCTAGTTTGGGCGTTATGGCTGGAAGTTTATCATGTTTTGAATTGCAGTTGGCTACAACCCAGGAAACCAGTTCAGGAGGTAACAGGTATGTTCCCTCTTTCCTGTCAAGGGAAAAGACTGAGAGCCAGTGTGTCAGGGGCTGCTTCTGAGTTCTGTTCTGAGGTTTAAGACGAGGTATAGGTTTCATCTCTACCTTATAGAGTGTGCGATTCTTTGCTGGACATTTAGCATGTTTTGAATTGCAGTCTGCTACGTCCGAGGAAAACACCTTAAGAGGTATCAGGTGAGTTCCCTCTTTCCTCACAAGGGAAAAGGCTGAGAGCCAGAGTGACAGGGGCTGCTCCTCTGTTCTCTTCTAAGATTTCAGAAAAAGTATGGGTTTCATCTATACCCTACTGTGTTTTGGATTTATTGCTGGACGTTTAGCATACTTTTAATTGTAGTCTGCTACAGCCAAGGAAAACACCTTAAGAAGTGTTTTCCCTCTTTCCTGACAATGGAAAACGTTGAGAGCCAGAGTGTCGGGGGCTGCTTCTGAGTTCTGTTCTGAGGTTTAAGACGGGGTATTGGTTCCATCTCTACCTTATAGAGTGTTCGATTTATTGCTGGACGTTTAGCATGTTTTTAATTGCAGTCTCCTACGGCCGAGGAAAACATCTTAAGAGGTATCAGGTGAGTTCCCTCTTTCCTCGCAAGGGAAAAGGCTGAGAGCCAGAGTGACACGGGCTGCTTCTCTGTTCTCTTCGGAGTTTTCAGACGAGGTATGGGTTTCATCTTTAGCTTCTCTAGTTTGAAAGTTATTACCGGACGTTTAGCATGTTTTGAATTGCAGTCTGCTACGGCCCAGAAAAACATTTTAGGATGTAACAGGTATGTTCCCTCTTTCCTGGCAAGGGAAAAGGCTGAGAGCTAGAGTGACAGGGGCTGCTTCTCTGTTCTCTTCGGAGTTTTCAGACGAGGTAAGAGTTTCATCTCTCGCTTTTCTAGTATGGGAGTTATGGCTGGACGTTTAGCATGTTTCTAATTGCAGTCTGCTACAGCCGAGGAAAACACCTTAAGAGCTATCTGGTGAGTTCCCTCTTTCCTAGAAAGGGAAAAGACTGAGAGCCAGAGTGACAGCGGCTGCTTCTCTGTTCTCTTCAGAGGTTTCAGACGAGTTATGGGTTTCATTCCTAGCTTCTCTAGTTTGGGCGTTATGGCTGGAAGTTTATCATGTTTTGAATTGCAGTTGGCTACAACCCAGGAAACCAGTTCAGGAGGTAACAGGTATGTTCCCTCTTTCCTGTCAAGGGAAAAGACTGAGAGCCAGTGTGTCAGGGGCTGCTTCTGAGTTCTGTTCTGAGGTTTAAGACGAGGTATAGGTTTCATCTCTACCTTATAGAGTGTGCGATTCTTTGCTGGACGTTTAGCATGTTTTGAATTGCAGTCTGCTACGGCCGAGGAAAACACCTTAAGAGGTATCAGGTGAGTTGCCTTTTTCTTGGAAAGGGAAAAGGCTGAGAGCCAGAGTGACAGGGGCTGCTTCTCTGTTCTCTTCTAAGATTTCAGAAAAAGTATGGGTTTCATCTATACCCTACTGTGTTTTGGATTTATTGCTGGACGTTTAGCATGCTTTTAATTGTAGTCTGCTACAGCCAAGGAAAACACCTTAAGAGCTATCTGGTGTGTTCCCTCTGTCCCGAGAAGGGAAAAGGCTGAGAGCCAGAGTGTCGGAAGCTGCTTCTGAGTTCTGTTCTGAGTTTTAAGGCGAGGTATAGGTTTCATCTCTACCTTATAGAGTGTGGGATTTATTGCTGGACGTTTAGCATATTTCTAATTGCAGTCTGCTACGGACGAGGAAAACACATTAAGAGTTATCAGGTGAGTTCCCTCTTTCCTCGCAAGGGAAAAGGCTGAGAGCCAGAGTGACACGGGCTGCTTCTCTGTTCTCTTCGGAGTTTTCAGACGAGGTATGGGTTTCATCTTTAGCTTCTCTAGTTTGAAAGTTATTACCGGACGTTTAGCATGTTTTGAATTGCAGTCTGCTACGGCCCAGAAAAACAGTTTAGGATGTAACAGGTATGTTCCCTCTTTCCTGGCAAGGGAAAAGGCTGAGAGCTAGAGTGACAGGGGCTGCTTCTCTGTTCTCTTCGGAGTTTTCAGACGAGGTAAGAGTTTCATCTCTCGCTTTTCTAGTATGGGAGTTATGGCTGGACGTTTAGCATGTTTCTAATTGCAGTCTGCTACAGCCGAGGAAAACACCTTAAGAGCTATCTGGTGAGTTCCCTCTTTCCTAGAAAGGGAAAAGACTGAGAGCCAGAGTGAAGGCGGCTGCTTCTGTGTTCTCTTCAGATGTTTCAGACGAGTTATGGGTTTCATTCCTAGCTTCTCTAGTTTGGGCGTTATGGCTGGAAGTTTATCATGTTTTGAATTGCAGTTGGCTACAACCCAGGAAACCAGTTCAGGAGGTAACAGGTATGTTCCCTCTTTCCTGTCAAGGGAAAAGACTGAGAGCCAGTGTGTCAGGGGCTGCTTCTGAGTTCTGTTCTGAGGTTTAAGACGAGGTATAGGTTTCATCTCTACCTTATAGAGTGTGCGATTCTTTGCTGGACATTTAGCATGTTTTGAATTGCAGTCTGCTACGTCCGAGGAAAACACCTTAAGAGGTATCAGGTGAGTTCCCTCTTTCCTCACAAGGGAAAAGGCTGAGAGCCAGAGTGACAGGGGCTGCTCCTCTGTTCTCTTCTAAGATTTCAGAAAAAGTATGGGTTTCATCTATACCCTACTGTGTTTTGGATTTATTGCTGGACGTTTAGCATACTTTTAATTGTAGTCTGCTACAGCCAAGGAAAACACCTTAAGAAGTGTTTTCCCTCTTTCCTGACAATGGAAAACGTTGAGAGCCAGAGTGTCGGGGGCTGCTTCTGAGTTCTGTTCTGAGGTTTAAGACGGGGTATTGGTTCCATCTCTACCTTATAGAGTGTTCGATTTATTGCTGGACGTTTAGCATGTTTTTAATTGCAGTCTCCTACGGCCGAGGAAAACATCTTAAGAGGTATCAGGTGAGTTCCCTCTTTCCTCGCAAGGGAAAAGGCTGAGAGCCAGAGTGACACGGGCTGCTTCTCTGTTCTCTTCGGAGTTTTCAGACGAGGTATGGGTTTCATCTTTAGCTTCTCTAGTTTGAAAGTTATTACCGGACGTTTAGCATGTTTTGAATTGCAGTCTGCTACGGCCCAGAAAAACATTTTAGGATGTAACAGGTATGTTCCCTCTTTCCTGGCAAGGGAAAAGGCTGAGAGCTAGAGTGACAGGGGCTGCTTCTCTGTTCTCTTCGGAGTTTTCAGACGAGGTAAGAGTTTCATCTCTCGCTTTTCTAGTATGGGAGTTATGGCTGGACGTTTAGCATGTTTCTAATTGCAGTCTGCTACAGCCGAGGAAAACACCTTAAGAGCTATCTGGTGAGTTCCCTCTTTCCTAGAAAGGGAAAAGACTGAGAGCCAGAGTGACAGCGGCTGCTTCTCTGTTCTCTTCAGAGGTTTCAGACGAGTTATGGGTTTCATTCCTAGCTTCTCTAGTTTGGGCGTTATGGCTGGAAGTTTATCATGTTTTGAATTGCAGTTGGCTACAACCCAGGAAACCAGTTCAGGAGGTAACAGGTATGTTCCCTCTTTCCTGTCAAGGGAAAAGACTGAGAGCCAGTGTGTCAGGGGCTGCTTCTGAGTTCTGTTCTGAGGTTTAAGACGAGGTATAGGTTTCATCTCTACCTTATAGAGTGTGCGATTCTTTGCTGGACGTTTAGCATGTTTTGAATTGCAGTCTGCTACGGCCGAGGAAAACACCTTAAGAGGTATCAGGTGAGTTGCCTTTTTCTTGGAAAGGGAAAAGGCTGAGAGCCAGAGTGACAGGGGCTGCTTCTCTGTTCTCTTCTAAGATTTCAGAAAAAGTATGGGTTTCATCTATACCCTACTGTGTTTTGGATTTATTGCTGGACGTTTAGCATGCTTTTAATTGTAGTCTGCTACAGCCAAGGAAAACACCTTAAGAGCTATCTGGTGTGTTCCCTCTGTCCCGAGAAGGGAAAAGGCTGAGAGCCAGAGTGTCGGAAGCTGCTTCTGAGTTCTGTTCTGAGTTTTAAGGCGAGGTATAGGTTTCATCTCTACCTTATAGAGTGTGGGATTTATTGCTGGACGTTTAGCATATTTCTAATTGCAGTCTGCTACGGACGAGGAAAACACATTAAGAGTTATCAGGTGAGTTCCCTCTTTCCTCGCAAGGGAAAAGGCTGAGAGCCAGAGTGACACGGGCTGCTTCTCTGTTCTCTTCGGAGTTTTCAGACGAGGTATGGGTTTCATCTTTAGCTTCTCTAGTTTGAAAGTTATTACCGGACGTTTAGCATGTTTTGAATTGCAGTCTGCTACGGCCCAGAAAAACAGTTTAGGATGTAACAGGTATGTTCCCTCTTTCCTGGCAAGGGAAAAGGCTGAGAGCTAGAGTGACAGGGGCTGCTTCTCTGTTCTCTTCGGAGTTTTCAGACGAGGTAAGAGTTTCATCTCTCGCTTTTCTAGTATGGGAGTTATGGCTGGACGTTTAGCATGTTTCTAATTGCAGTCTGCTACAGCCGAGGAAAACACCTTAAGAGCTATCTGGTGAGTTCCCTCTTTCCTAGAAAGGGAAAAGACTGAGAGCCAGAGTGAAGGCGGCTGCTTCTGTGTTCTCTTCAGATGTTTCAGACGAGTTATGGGTTTCATTCCTAGCTTCTCTAGTTTGGGCGTTATGGCTGGAAGTTTATCATGTTTTGAATTGCAGTTGGCTACAACCCAGGAAACCAGTTCAGGAGGTAACAGGTATGTTCCCTCTTTCCTGTCAAGGGAAAAGACTGAGAGCCAGTGTGTCAGGGGCTGCTTCTGAGTTCTGTTCTGAAGTTTAAGACGAGGTATAGGTTTCATCTCTACCTTATAGAGTGTGCGATTCTTTGCTGGACGTTTAGCATGTTTTGAATTGCAGTCTGCTACGGCCGAGGAAAACACCTTAAGAGGTATCAGGTGAGTTGCCTTTTTCTTGGAAAGGAAAAGGCTGAGAGCCAGAGTGACAGGGGCTGCTTCTCTGTTCTCTTCTAAGATTTCAGAAAAAGTATGGGTTTCATCTATACCCTACTGTGTTTTGGATTTATTGCTGGACGTTTAGCATGCTTTTAATTGTAGTCTGCTACAGGCAAGGAAAACACTTTAAGAAGTGTTTTCCCTCTTTCCTGACAATGGAAAACGTTGAGAGCCAGAGTGTCGGGGGCTGCTTCTGAGTTCTGTTCTGAGGTTTAAGACGGGGTATTGGTTTCATCTCTACCTTATAGAGTGTGCGATTTATTGCTGGACGTTTAGCATGTTTTGAATTGCTGTCTGCTACGGCCGAGAAAAACACCTTGAGAGGTAACAGGTCTGTTCCCTCTTTCCTGGCAAGGAAAAAGGCTGAGAGCCAGAGTGACAGGGGCTGCTTCTGTGTTCTATTCGGAGGTTTCAGACGAGGTTTGGGTTTCATCTCTCACTTCTCTATTTTAGGAGTTATGGCTGGACGTTTAGCATGTTTTGAATTGCAGTCTGCTACAGCCCAGGAAAACACCTTAAGAGCTATCTGGTGTGTTCCCTCTTTCCCGAAAACGGGAAAGGCTGAGAGCCAGAGTGTCAGGGGCTGTTTCTGAGTTCTGTCCTGAGGTTTAAGGCGAGGTATAGTTTTCATCTCTACCTTATAGAGTGTGGGATTTATTGCTGGACGTTTACTATGTTTCTAATTGCAGTCTGCTACGGACGAGGAAAACACATTAAGAGTTATCAGGTGAGTTCCCTCTTTCCTCACAAGGGAAAAGGCTGAAAGCCAGAG
>BSDF01000224.1:0-14139 GCA_027925045.1 Hypotaenidia okinawae
CCCTGAAATGCCCAAATCCTTCTCCTTGTGGCTGGTTCCTGCCTTGATGTGCCAGTGGGGGTGTGGAACGTTCTGGGGTGGTTTTGCCCCAGCCCAGAGCCAGGCACCAGGCAGCTGCTCTCTCAATGGGCAGGGGAGGTTGGGGGGTGGGGGAACTGGGGGTGGGGGAAGGGAGAGAGAAGGAAACAAAGAACCCCACACCTCATGGGTTGGGATAAGGAGAGTTTACTGGGATAGCAGAGAGAGACACAATAACAGGACTTTATAGCAAAACACAGGAGCCTGGTGACACACGATGCGGTTCCTCACCGAACCGCACAGCTCAGGCCCTACAGCTCAGAGCCGGCCCGACACCCGACCGTCCCCAAACCCACACGTCCTGGAGCTGCCTGCTCCTCCCCCACCAGCCCCCTTTATGCTGAGCATCACAGAACTGGCATGGAATACCCCCTCAGGCCAGTACGAACTGAAAGGTCCTGGACTGCTTGGCCACAACTAAACCACCCCTGTGTTACCAGCACTGCCCCCATCCTGACTCCCAAACACCCTTACTTACACCGGCTGCTAGAAAGATGAACTCTCTCCTGGCCCAAACCAGGCCACCTGTGTAGACAACGAGTGCAACACAGCGGTGGGCTCACTGAAAGCATCCTACCTTCAGCTACTTTCAGTTCCAGTACCTACAGAGACCAGGTGGCCCTGCACCCTGTCCCGCTGACCTTAAAAACATCTGATGTTGGGGACTCCATCCCTTCCCACAGGAGATGATGCCAACGGCTGCTTGTTCTCAGGGCACGCCGCTGGCTTATGTCCAACCGCCTGTCAGTCAGCACCCCCAGGCCCCTCTCTGCCAGGCAGCTTCCCAGCCGCTCTGCCCCAAGCCTGTAGCGCTGCCTGGGGTTATGATGGCCCAAGTGCAGCACCCAGCACTTGGCACTGTCCTTGCCACTGCCCTGGATCTTCCTCTCGCTCAAGTCTGGTGGAAAACCCTCCAGAGAGCTTGGGCTCAGCCTAAGGCAGGAGACATTTGTTATCCTTTGTGGGGCAAGGAAACCACCTCTATCACAGCTCATCTCAAACAGAAAGGATTTTATTGAAGAGGAGAAAACACATAAAGCTTCTGAAATGCTTCATCAATTAAAGCAGAAGCTCTCAAATCAGATGGCATCTTGTCCTGAGTCACGTTTGAACTGCTGTTTCTCGATTTCTCATGGTGCTGGGCAGATGGACGTTCACATATACAGCCTTCTGTCCTGCATATACATAAAAACCCCCATGAAATCATGGACTATAAAATAGGAAATGGCTTGAGGCTAGCAAGAAATGCTTAGGAAAGCAATGGATGTCATCTGTCTGGACTTCTGCAAAGGCTCTGAAACATTCCCCAACAACATCCTTCTCTCTAAACTGGAGAGATAGAGAGTTGATGAGTGGACTGTTCGTTGGATAAGGAATTGGTTGGATGGTCACATCCAGAGAGTAGCTGTCAAGGGCTCCATGTCCAGATGGAGACCTGTGACAAGTGGTCTTCCTCAGGGGCTTGTAATGGGCCCAATACTATTTAATATCTTCATCAGTGACACCAAGCTGAGTGGTGCAGGTGACACGCTGGAAGGATGGGATGTCATGCAGAGGGACCTGGGCAAGCTGGAGAAGTGGGCCCATGTGAAGCTCATGCTGTTGTTCAGCCTGAAGAAGAGAAGGCTCTGGGGAGATCTTAGAGCGGCCTTCGAGTACCTAAGAGACCTAGAAGAAAGCTGGGGAGGGACTTTTTAGAGGGACATTGAGTGATACAACAAGGGGAAATGGTTCTAAAATGGAAGGGGTAGATTTAGATTGGATAATAGGAAGAGATTCTTCACTCTGAGGGTGGTGAGGCACAGGCACAGGTTTCCCAGGGAGGTGGTGGAGGCTCCCTCCCTGGCAGTGTCCAATGCCAGGCTGGATGGGGTCTTGAGCAGCCTGGTCTGGCAAAAGGTGTCTCTGCCCATGGCAGGGGGTTGGAACTCTGGAGATCGTCCCATTGCTTTAGGAGTTCCTTTGGTTCACACTCGCTCTCCCTGTTCCTGCACAAAGGCACATTCCTTTCTAGAACGTAAATGGAGAGGAATGGCCAGGGGGAAAACAAAAAGCAGAGGCCAGGGGGAAGTTAGATCCAACTGGATGCTGGATTCCTGCAGCTCCTTCCAGCTCCACAGCCTATGAGAGCAGGGCAGTGCTGGGACTGCCTGGTGCAGCTCTGTCTATTTGGAATTTGAGGTGTGCATATTTGGAAGATGCCATTTCGCTCTGTGTGTCTGGAGATGAGGCGTGTTTAATCTCAGGATCAGCAATCTCAGTGCTTGCCTAAGAGACCTTTCTCCTGCCAAGTACCTACTTGCTGCTTCACTGCTGCCAGAACAGCTTCCAAGCCAGGTACGAGGACAGGTTGTTTCAGGTACCTGGTGAACTTGTGATGGCTCATCAATACCTTCAGCATCTGCTGTCCATAATGCCTGGCACAGGAAAGGGAACAATGAGCGACAGGTTTTGCTACAGACTGTTACTGTCTGTTCTCCCTTATGAATAAACAAAGGAAAAGCCTTCATGAAGTCAGCTGGCACCTGGCACCTGCCCCGTGTCACACCTTCAGGAGAAGGCATCACCTACTCAGCAAAGAGATTGCCCTCCACATGTTGCCACGGCACGGTGCTGCCAGCTGAGCACAAGAGGCAGCAGGAGAATGCAGGGCAGCAGGAAAAGACATTTTCCCTGTGAAATCCTGAGGGTGCTTCTGTGGGATCGCAGGATCCCGTGGGACGAGCCAAGCACAGCTCCTGCTTTGCTGTCATAGCTTATCTGCAGTGTCTTACTGCCACCGCACAGTCATTTCCCTTCTGGAACCCTCTGAGAAACCAGGACAGATCACCTCCTGCTTGGCAGTTCCTCTTCTGTCCTAGGTGGATGCACGTGGGCAGCAAGTTGCTCCTGTGTTCTCCCCTCTCTTAGTGGGAGTTTAAATTAAGAATCAAAGGAAGGGGTTGGGGGTTGGGTTTGGTTTTGCTGCTCTGAAACTACAACAACCTTCAGGAGGAAATGTGGAGGGCATTCAGCCACTGGCAACAATATCATACAGGGACTGGAGAGAAAAAATTGTGACTCCCAGAGGCAACTAAATGTGCAGAAGGTCTCCAGAAAGACGGAATGCATGGCTTGGGGAGAGCTGCAATATTTCCTGGAGTCTAAACCTTACCAGAAATGAAATAAAGGTGCATGGGCATAAAGGGGGTGAAATAAAGATCATCACCTGGTGTCCTGGTGACCGTCCTGAGCCAGCCTCACCAGTGCCTGCACCAGCACGTCGGTGTGGAGACGCCGGCGCGACAGGAGCTTCTCAGCTCCCACTGTCTCAATGGCCGTCAGCAGGTGCTCGGCCGCGCACTTCCGCACCAGGGCGTTGCGGTGCCTGGAACAAGAGAACAAGCCCTGGAGCAGAGGGAAGAGGAACGCCAGGAGCACAGGCTTTGGTCACAGCACGCTCCCTGCCATGGCCCAGCACGGGGTACGCCTTCTCACTGCCATCTCAGCCGCCTGTGGAAGATCCTGTCCTCAGGTAAATGCAAAGACGGCGTGTGACAGAGGAGGGAAAAGGGAGGAGTTCAGTCTCCCTGGACTAGGGGATACCTCTGTTTCTTTGCCAGAATTAACCCTCAGACCCAGGGACAGGAAAGACTGGTCATGCTGACTTGTCAGAGGGTCCCAGTGCACACACAGAACTGCAGCAGGAATGAGGCTTATTCCACCTGTTTCTCTTCACATCTGCATCCCCCTGGAAACAAAGCATGGTGGGAGAACACCCTGTGGGGCACGAAGCTGCAGAATATCCAGCTCTGCAACCAGCCTGTTCTTTGAGACGTGGCAAGAAGCACATTGAGAGGCTCTGCCCTTCTCAAAAGCTCCGGAAAGGGCAGCAGTCATTTCAGGCAGCTCGTCCTTTCCAGAAGGTGCCTGTTTGAATCCAGCCCGGAACTGTGAGAGGTCAAAGGGGGCTCTCTGCTGGGGCTGCCATTGTCCCTGCTCCCGCAAAGCCACCGAGCTCTATCACCAACCTTTGTGGGGATTTTCCCTTCCCCACCATTCCCTGCGTCTCGGCAGTGTTGACAGACCGGGAGAACCAAGAGGCTGCAGTAGGGCGGAAGCTGACGACTCAAGGAAGGGAGTGAGCTTGACCACAGAATCTAATCACCAAGCTCACAGAAGGTGCAGGAGAAAAGAGCCATCCCTCCCATCAGTCCCCTCCTTCCCCCCACCCACACCAAGGTGAAGGGGGTCCCTAGGAGAAGAACTACGTACTGGATTCCGCTGGCCATGAGAGCAGCCATGGCTCGTGCAGGAGTCACGCTCTGCACCATCATCCCCAGGGCTCGGCTGGCTCCTCTCTGAATGAACTCGCTGCAGTGACCCGTCTTCTGCAGCAGGACCGGAACAATGGTTTCCACCTCGTGGTCCATGTGCTCCTTCATGGTCCTGAAGAGCTCCCCAAGAGTGCCAATTGCAAAGCGAGACACCTGAGAGCAGAGGTTGTTCACCTGGGGAAGCCAGGAGGGGGAATGTAAGAATCCCCTTGGAAAGAAAATCAGTTCCCGCAGAGAAAAGTCCAAGGAAGTACCAAGACATCCCACTGTGGCCAGCACGGCAAGAGCAGAAGACCACCAGCACAGAAACACACTCCCTCTGACACAAACGACTTCTCTGTCCTCGGGCCGATGTGTCCAACACAACGTGAAGGACACTTCAGGCCTCAAAGTCGTGTTTCCCCTCAAACAAAGCATGTGACTGAGCCCATCGAGTGTTTCCGCTTTGATTTCTGGCCCTTGTATGAAATCTAACTAATTAAGTCCAGCCAGGGCTGTTTGGAACCTGTAAGGTTCCAAGCACAGATCTACTCGACGGACGGGGCACAAGGAAACCCGTGGTTCTCACCTCTTTGCTCACTGCCAAGGACACCTCGTGAAGTCTGGAGAGAAGGACTTGTGAGTGGCAGGCAGCCAGGCGCCTGATGCTGAGCAGTCCCCTTGCCTTCTGCTGCCTGAAAGGCAAAGACCAAAAAGAGGGATTTTTCTCCCCAGCCTGGAAGTCCCTATGGTGCTGCTTCCTGACAGTTGGGGTGCTGCAGGGAGACCCTCCCTGTCCCCTCTTCCTGTTGGGCTGCTATTGCAGCATCTTCCCTCTGCCCCATCCTGAGAGGACAGTGGAAGAGTGAGAATCTGCACTGCCACTCCAGAGCTGAGCTGGCACTCTGCAATCTGGTCAGAAAAAGGAAGAAACAGAGTAAGGAAGTGCAGGATGTCCTAAAAGTTTCCCCACCTTGGCAAGAACAGCCCAAGCTCAGGACTTTCCTGGAAATCCCTTCTCACAGCAGCCCCTTTCTTCAAAAAGCAGCAGAGCCGGCATCTTTCATCCCTGTCTGTGTGAGGGCCTGAGCTCCGTGACGGCACACGATACATTCCCTGGCTCACGAGGACTGCAGGCCAGGACTGGGGACCCATCCCCACTGGGGGCCCTGAGAGTGCCCCGCTGGCCCCCTGCCACCTGCAGCAGTTCTCTGTGCCTCACAGGGCACCAAACAGCAACGGGGGACAGAAAGGGGAGAGGGGCAAAGCAAAGCAACGGCCCGAGGCGAGGAAGCATGAAGATGTTTCACCATTACCCCAGGGCAATGGGGCCCTAGTGAGCGCAGGAGTCTCCTCCTGCCTGGGCTGGATTTCAGGATACACTGGGATGATCAACCAGAAATCTCCTGTCGCTTCTAAGCAGGGGGAAGAAAAACTTGAATTCCTCTAGGATTTCTTTTGCTTTTTTCTTGCCCCCTTCAAGAGAGCTGACAGGCTGAGCAGCTCTGCACCATGTCTTAGTCCATCGCTTAGCACAGCAACTCCCCGTAGGCACTGCTGGGCTGGGCGAGCAGGAGGCCACGGGGAAGGCCTGTCTCCTACTGCTGCTGCCAGTGGGGGTTAGTCCATAACCTTCTCTTCCTTCCCTGAAGGTTTCTGTGCATGGAGAGGGAGAGAGAGTGAACAAGGCGCTTCCTTACCAGTCATCGCTGCTGAGCCAGGCCAGCGCAGTGAGCAGGGCCTGCTGCGGCTGAGGGAAGGGTCTGAATTCCTGGGCGTTCTTGCTCTCTGCCTCATCTCCCCAGGCCAGGAAGTCCAGCGTGATGGCAGGCAGCGAGGGCACTGCTAAGGAGAGGGTCGGATATCAGCATCGCATACCCCAGGGCAAGGCACCAGACCCTGCCTGTCCCTGAGGAATGGGGCAGTTTGTGCTCCTTGGGCAAGGAAAGGGGCAGTGGTGGGGCTCACCTGAGGAGTTGCGCTGCACGCTGCCACGCTGCTGGCTGACAGGGATCCTGGGCAGTGAGGGCCTGTCCACCCGCTTCCTCAAGGCAGCCCCCGAGCTCTCCTGTCTGGAAGCCGTTCCATTGAGAGGTGGCAGGTGAAGGCCTGCAGAGGCCAGAAAGGACCTGTCAGTGGAGAGTGCTGGACAGGGCGCTTAGAACGGGCTAGAAATCCTGCCAGCTGCAGCTGGTTTCCCAAACAACTTCCAAGTGCACACTGACATGGGGCAGCAATCCCCAAAGCCATGGAAGCACCTCACGGTTTGGGTTGGGAGGGACCTTTCAATCTCATTTAGTTCATCTTCAGGTAGGTCAGGTTGCCCAGAGCCCTTCCTGACCTGACCTTCAACACCTCCAATCATGGGGCACTGACAGCCTCTCTGGGCGACCTGTGTCAGCGGTTCGCCACCCTCATCTTCCTTCTCTCTCTCTCCCAAATTTACCCTCTTTCAGTCTAAAAGCAAAGGCAGCGATGCTCCCCTGAAGAGACCAGGACAGCTGAGGATTGCTTTTCTTTCTTTTGCTTTCCTGTTCCAGAGGTGGGAGAGGGAAGTGACATTTGTGCAGCTCCCACCTCAGCACTCTTCCCCAGCCTTCACAAAATACTGGCAAGAAAAAGAGCAGATAATGTTGCCCCATGTCCCGGAGAAGAGTCCCAGGGATCACCGAGCACCTTTCCCCATGGCTGGGCTCTGGGGGGCTGTCTGAGCACGGGGAGGATCAGACAAGAGTTACAGGATGCTTTCCAAGCAAACTTCCACAGGGCCACCCACGGGTCGGGATTGCTACCGGCATTTTGGGACAGCCAAACCCTGTACCTACCTTGGCATTTACCGGTCCTCTCTTCCCTTCCACTGCCTGATCTTGGCCTTAAGAAAATGGAGGATAACAGAACAGATGAGGAGAGAGAAAGAGAACCAGGTGCCGCGTTAAAGGAGGTAATCTTTCTTAGTGTGGTCATCCTGATGAAGGGGGAAATCCCACCCATAAACCAACAATATGCAGAGCTGCTCAACTGCCAGAATGGTGAATGCACACAAGTCTGAACAAATCACCACTGGAGAGCAGTCTGTGGAAAATCACCTCGCCAGAGGAGATGCAGGAGGTGAACGGCACATGGGGAAATCAGGCACTTTGGCTTACCTCATCTCCAGGGCTGCTCGGGGAGGCAGGTGCTGGGAGCTTGGGAGAGGTGCTGCAGTGCGGGCAGGAGCCCCGTCGGACGGACCAGTTGACTCAGGGATAAGAGACATCGAACGCAGTCTCAGCAATTTCTCCTGAGCCTTATTTTTGATGTGCACCAGGTATGCCTGGGAAGGATGGACCACAGCACTCAGTTTGAGCATCCAGCCTTCACCCTTTGATGCTATGAGAAGTTTAGCCTCCCCCGGACCTACCCCTTGGCATGGAAAGAAGAAAAGCCAAGCTGATGCAGCAGGTCACGACCCTTTCACCATCCCAAAAGCCCACTGCAGCCGTTGCACAACTCCAGCCAAGTCCCACAGAGTCCATCTGCTGCTCTAAAGCCCATCACGTTTTCTGCTTCTGCCCTTCCTGCAGTCCCCCACCAGCCTTTTGGTCCGGGTGCTGATGTGCTCTCTGGATGCTGGGTGCTCCCCAGCTCCCACACGATTCATCACCTCAGGCTCCCTGTCACTGATGGAGTTCAGCACAGCTCCCTATCCTGCTGCTCGGCCTTAGGTCTCTCTGCCTGCTGAAATTACTTCAGGCCCCCCTGGCCCTTGCTAGGAAGGGGGGCGGAGGGAGCAGGGACAGGCACGCACCCTTCCTTACTATCCCATCCTTCTTGGCACTGGTAAAGAGCCAGCTCAGGACCTGTTCCAACACCAGCAAAACCAGCAGAGTTCAGGCCAGGGGTAACTCTGGCCCTGCCTCTGCAAGGCTGAAATAAAGCACACTAACCTCTGCTTGGCTATCCTGTCCCCAAAAGCTGTTAAGTCACCTGCCTTCTGCCCACCACGGCAACAAGAAAACCAACTGCAGCTTCTGTCTCTCCTGCAAAGGCAAGTGAGGGGATGAGGTCTGGGCTCCATTCCCCATGGCCAGAACTGCCAGTTCCCATCACTTGCCCTGGGCAGAGCTGCTGAGGAGAAAGAAGCTGCACAGGGGCCTCTGCAATCTAGAAACATTTTGAGAGACAAGTGCACAGCAGCACGTGCTGTACAACTCAAAAGCCAAGACAAACTAAGTTGACTCTGTAGAACTGCCTGCTCCAGCAGACACGTTTCCCTCTAAACTAGGCAGAGCTGATAGAAAAAGCCACCGTGGCACTGCCGCATCCACAGGGGTTACCCCCACACCAAACAGCGCAGGAACCCCTGGAGAGCACAGAAATGACTGAAAGACCTCTTCTGTGAGCCCTCTCTATGCTCAGCACTCCAAGCCGGCAGTACACACAGCCTGGAGCGCAACGTCCAGCTGAGCCCTTCCCTGGCTCACTCAGCTGCTTCCCTGGGCTCACACCACTGGGAAAGGAGGTCGAGGAGTTCTGCCTACAGGAAAGAACCTGAAGATCCCCCACATGGCATTTGTTTCCTTACTTGATAATCTGTTTCCTCTGACATCAGGTCTTTGTTAATCCCATCCCTGTCACCAGAGCCTGTGCCGTTTCCACAGTGCTCCTGCTCTCCCCTGTTCATCCAGCCGGTCTTGGGGACTGGATGTCTGCTCTGGATGGGACGTGCAGACTTGGCGGCCACAGGGCGCCTGGGAAAAGCTGTCCCAGCAGGTACTGGGTCGAGGAGAGACCCCCGAACAGGCTCACGGCAGTCATTCAGCCCTGAAAAGCAGAGACACAAAGCCTAATAGAAGCAGCACTGCCAGACTAAAGCCCCTGAAGCCAGATGTTTCCCTGGGCGCATTTCTCGGCAACTCCTCAAGCACTGCACAGGGAAACACGCCCATGCTGGCAGCCACTGATGCAGGCCAGCAGACAACACTTCCGCCTTCTACAGGGCCACGGGAGGAACCCTGTCAACCCCTGTCAACCCCCTCCTCTGACACAGAGTCAGCAAGAAGGACTGACCTCCACGGACCAGCTCTCCCTGAGATCAGAGCGGTTTCCTGCATTTGGCTGAGCCATCACTGCATGATCCCCCCCTTGCCATGCTTACCTTCTTCGGCCATGATCCAACTGCTGCCACAGAGCTGACAGATGGAGTGCGGGCTGTGGCTTCGCAGAGCTGAGTACCCGGGTTTGGATTTGGGAGTGCTCCTACAGTAGACAGCCAGTGGGCTGTAGTACTTTTGAGTAACAGAAGGAGAGTAGAAATGACTCCAAGTCTCAGATTCTGACTGGAAGGAGAAAACAGTCACCTCTTCTCACCACTGCTTAGTGGGAGACTGAGGCACTAGCGTGCCCTGAGGTGCTAAGCGCCAGGACCCTCTGACCTCACAACACTCCAGCACTAAGACAACAGGCTGCACATTTGCATGTGGTTCGCCAGTTGCCCATCCACAGCTGCAAGGCTTCTCTCCTCTCCTTTCCAAGGGCAGGCAACCCACAAAACCACATCAACATGGTTGGCCTCAAAACCCCTCAGCTTGTCGATTCTTGACAATTCAGAACTAGAGGCAGCGTGCCTCCCGCCGGGCCAGTATCTCCCCCAGCCCCTACGGCCGGGCTCTTCCTTGTTCAGCCTGACAAACAGCTGCTGCACTTGTGCCATCAGCACTCTGAATGCAGCTTCTGTACACACTGGGGCTCCCCGAGGCCAGCAGCATTCCTGGGCTCCGGCGCTGCCGCTGCCGGCGAACATCCTCCGGGGAAAGGCTGCGGGGACGGGACTGCAACCAGCCCCGGCTGAACAAGGCTCCAGGCTGCTGCAGCCCTTTCCCTGCGCTGGAACCATCTCGCGTGGTCGCGATGGGGGACGATGGGCTCTTTGCAGGCGCCAGTCTACTCGACGGGCTGTGGTTGCTGGGCCTGGTGGAGCTGCCAGCGGGTTCCCCAGCAGCATCAGGAGCCTGCATGTGATTCAGTGAAATGCAGGAACACTGAGTAGATTGATACAGAAGTAGCTTGAGAGACAATTAATATAACTTTAATATAAGAAGAATTGGCATGGTTTCTAACACGGTGCCTTGGAGACTATGGAAGCTGTGTTCACTGTAATGTGAACCATACAGCCCGACACTGGAGTTTGTGTTTCCACCCATGGAAAGGAAAAGCTTCTTGTCAACACACTTCCACACCAAGGGGGTGTCCACTCCCTGTCATTCAGGGATAAAGGAGAGATTTTTCATTTGACTGTATTCCTAAAGGACTGTGGTGCTATGTGGAGATGGAAGGGCCCGAACAGTATTACCACATAAATGGAGCAGAACATGTCCTTTAGGATACCTGGTTCCTGGAGACCAAGTATTTCATCACTCACACCCTCCACCAGGAATTTTATGAACTCCTTGGAGGAAAACAGATAAAAGGGGACTCAACCCTCTGCTGCTTGCCAAGGAAGGAGGTGTGTGCACAGCAATAAATCAAAGCTGTTGTGCAGACAGAAATTGAGAACAAGAAACTGAAGCAGATTTAGATAATATGTGGAAAGAAACAGAAATTCTTCACCAAGTAGCTCAGGAAGACACATTGTGGGGATTTAAAGGGGCTGGAATATGCTTACTTCCTGCCTCCCAAACTTTCCCTGGCTCAAACAACTTTTTACATTGGTTATTACGATAAGTATTATCATATAATGCTCTGCGAGGCATCATGCATGGGAAAGGAACACCGCTGGTGCCAGTGCCAGTGCCAGTGCCAGCCGTGAATGGCGGCATCGCCGTGCCCACGGGGCTCCCTGCGTAGGGAACTGCTCGAGCCAGGGCTGCTCCAGCCACAGGAAGATGCACTCAAGGGATGCATTTCCCACAGCCTGGCCCAGCCACGGCCATCGAGTGCCAAGGCGGGAGGAAGCTGCTGTCGGCACCGCCGGGGAAACGTCACTCAACTCCAGCAGCTTCTCTCTCTCCCGGGGCTGCCCGGGCACGGCAGCAGAGGCCAGGCTCACCCTGCCCACTGCTCTTGGACCCAGCACGCCCACTGGAGCTTTTCCCTCTCAACTGGGCGCTGCTGCTGCAGCAGGAGCATCATTTCCCACAGTCGATAACAAGAGCTGCCATGTCACACGGCACCTGCCCCATCAACAACCAGCCAAAACAAGCAGGGGGGCAACAGCTCGCTGCTTTTCAAGACAAAAGGACCTGGGGGCTCCAGGGGGGGCACTGGCTGAACCATCCTGGAGTCTGGTGTGTAACCCCCATTTCTGGCACTTTCTACCAGCCTGCAAGAGGTTTTCCATAGGCAGGGGTAGATGCCAGTTTAGGACACAGCCATGAACGATTCTGAGCCCCAACTCCAGCCACAAACTGAATACTTCCAAACGGGAAGGAGGGAAGGAGGGAAGGAGGGAAGGAGGGAAGGAAGGAAGGAAGGAAGGAAGGAAGGAAGGAAGGAAGGAAGGAAGGAAGGAAGGAAGGAAGGAAGGAAGGAAGGAAGGAAGGAAGGAAGGAAGGAAGGAAGGAAGGAAGGAAGGATAAAAGTGGTTGAAACAACTGATGCTGTAGCTAAATGTCCTGCGTTTATAGCTCTGCTGAGGTACCTGCAGCACTTGCAGCCCCTCAGTGAGCCCCAGGCTACAGCATAACCCACACTTAGGGATGCCAGCTACCCAGAAACTGCTGTCTGCCAGGCTCACCTCAGCACATGCCCAGCCTGGGAGACCAGTGGAGTTTTAGGCAGGGTTATAGTGCACAGGGGGCTGCAAAACGTAAGGCTTTTCAGCTGCATCCTTGCGGTCTGGTTCCTTACACATTGAGCTGCTTTCACCTCAAAACTCAGAAGAGATTTCTTTCCAGCTTCCCAGAGAGACTCCAGTGCCTCTACAGGGTTTGGGCTCCATTAAATGCATTGTCCCATTCCTTAGAGCCTCAGGGAGAGGTCGGGGTGGTCAGCCAGCATGAACCTGCCAATAAATCTCATGGAATACAGGAGACCAGTGGGAACTGCTTTGCAAAATTGCCTTACAGCTGCCTCCAGAGCTCTGCAAACACCACGCCTCTCCCATGGCAGCTCAGTGCAGCCAGAAGGACCAGGCAAAGGCAGAGCTCAGGCCCATTATTACAGAAGGAAAAAGCCTCTGGGCCTGATGGAGAAGGAAAGGCAGGTCCCTGTTACTGTGTTCCCTCAGCTTCAAACAAATAGCAACGAATTCCTGTCCAAGGGCTTTAGGTACGCTCCTCTCCCCCAATGCTCTCTAAGCATTCCTTGGCAGTGAAGCAGATGGGTTCAGAAGGGCTGGAGTTCCCTGAGACACTTCCCTCACTGCTGCCTTTCTCCCTTCTTGTCTCGGACAGCTTAAGGCCAAGGAGAGAGCGTGCTTAGAGGGGGTGGAGGGCCGAGTTCCCATTACCTTCAAGGAGAGGCCAGCACCAAATACCCTTCCAGACACAAATGGAGATCTCTTTGGACTTGGGCCTTTCAAAGAAGGAATGGGGGTACCACAGTGAGTGGGACTAGGGCATTAGCAGGGATTCAGTTCTTCAGTCTCTTTGTGTAGGATGAATACCTGGGGAAAACAGCAGTGGCAGCTCTGCCTGGGTAAGATCTCTTCCCAAGGGAAGCCAGGCACGGCCCAGGGCTTAAGGTATTAAAAACACCCCGAGAAAGCAGTAAGCACAAGAACTGAGTGTGTGTGCAGCCAGGATAGAAGGCTGCCTGTGCCACTGCCTTACCCTGTCAGACAAAGCCAAGCTCTCCATGCCGCAGCATGGCTCCTCTGCCAGGCTGTCCTACCTAAACACTCACAGGCTATAAAGTGCCATCAGGAACAGCATCACTTACGGCACCTCCACAGCTTCCAAAGGCTTCACTTTGCAGTCCAGGAGGCCAATTGCATCCCAGGTTCCATCTAAAGAACTGTGGCCAGTGGGTCGAGGGAGGGGATTCTTCCCCTCTGCTCTGCTGGAGTGAGACCCCACCTGCAGTACTGTCTCCAGCTCTGGAGTCCTGAGGAGAACAAGGACATGGACCTCTTGGAGCAGGTCCAGAGGAGGCCGTGTGGATGAGCACATGCCTGGGGCACCCCATCCTACAAAGACAGGCTGAGAGAGTTGGGCTTGTTCAGCCTGGAGAGGCTAAGGCTGAGGGGAGACTTTAGAGCAGCCTTCCAGTCCCTGAAGGGACCTAGAGGACACCTGGGAGGGACTGTTTGTAAGGCCATGGAGCGATGGGATGAGGAGCTGTGGTGGTTTTGGCCCTGGCTAGAGGCCAAATGCCCACCAAGCCGCTCGCTCACTCCTCTCTTCAGCAGAAAAGGAGAGAAAATGTATTTTTGGAGGCTTAGACCCTGAGATAAGGACAGAGGGATCACTCTCCAATTATTGCAATGGGCAAAACAGACTCAGCACAGAATAAAGAAAAGTGATTTATTATCCAGCAATTCCTTATCCAACAAATAGTCCACTCATAAAATCTGTATCTCTCCAGTTTAGACAGAAGGATGTTGTAGGGGACTGTGTTAGAGGCTTTACAGAAGTCCAGACAGATGACATCCATTGCTTTCCTAAGCATTTCTTGCTAGCCTTGATCACAGTTACAACTTACGCTCTAAACAAGAAGTTTCCTATTTCATGTTCCATCATTTCCTGGGTTTTTGATGTATTTCCAGGACAGAAGACTGTAAATGTGAACATCCCAGGACCACAAGAAATCAACAGTTCAAACGTGCCTCGGGAGAAGATGCCTACAT
>BSDF01000225.1:0-14135 GCA_027925045.1 Hypotaenidia okinawae
TTCCTTCTTCTACTTTTACTTCTCCTGTGCCTCTTCTTCATATTCCTTCTCCTGTACTTCCTTGTATTCCTTGTTCTATTCCTTCTTCTAATAGTCGTCCTATTTCTTCTTGTATTCTTTCTCCTATTCATCCTCCTATTCTATTAGTTGTCGTCATAGTCTTCCTTCACCACATTTTCCCCTTGTCCTCTTCTTTCTTTCTTCTCATGTTCCTCCTTATATTTTTCCTCCTCCTCTAGTTTCCGTTCCTCCTTCTCCTGTTGCTGGTCCCCTTCTTTCTTTTGTTTACTCCTGTTTCTCTTGTTTCCATTATTGTTCTTTCTTTCCCTCCTCCCTAACTCTCTTCTTTTTATATCTGCTCATATTGCTTCTCATACTCCTCTTCCTCCTCTCTGTGTCCTTATCTACTGCATGTTCATCTTCCTGCTTGGTTTTTTTTAATAGTCTTCAGTATTGTTCTCCTGTTCCTCCTTCAACCCATCCTCCTCCTATTTTCTTTCAGGTTTTCTCTTCCCCTTCTCTTGCTCAGGTAATCTCATCACTCTCTGGTTCTTCATTCTTCTCCTGTTCCTTCTGTTCCTTTTCTAAATTCTCTCGGTCTGTTTCGCCTCCTCCTCTTCCTCCTCATCTTCCTGTATACTGTTCCTCCTGTTCCTCCTCCACCTCCTCTTTTTCCTCTGGCTTAGTTCTCATCTTTCTCTTCCTTGTGTGCTCCTACCACACTTCCTATAGTTGTATATGTGCTATACCCGACAGCACCCTATACCTACCTGCACTGCGTGCCAGCCCCTGATGCCATAGGGAAGGCAGCAGCGTTCCAGGCAGTGCTCTACGACAGTGCTCTGCGGAGCAACCCCCTTGATACAAACCAAGGGGCAGTTCAAAGCCCCTGGGACAGTCGGATCAACAAGATACAACCTGTGTAACAGGCCAGGCTGTAGCGGGCAAGAAAGCACCCAACGTGCAGTGCACAGTGCGCTTCCGGACGGACCCGTGCCGCATACCGTACAATACCACACCACCCAGCCCCTGGGATCCAACACAAAGGGACTGGAGAGAACAAGAGGACAGCATGGGACTTAGAGTGCAATCCCACCCCGCACCATACAGACAGGGCAAGGCCACACCCAATGGGACATAGAGAAAAACCTCACAGTGTAGACTAGGGGATGTGTACAATGCACACAGTCCCCAACAGTGCCCATGAACACCCCCACTACAGTACCGTAGGTGCCAGGCACATCACAGCACACAATGCCCACAAGAGACTGTACAGAGCACTAAAAAATACAGGCAACAGAATGGAAACGACAACAGAAAGTCCCATGGGGAACAACACAAACTACACTGTGCCAAGGAAAGGAACACCCTGTGACACAGCCCAGTGCAGACAGTCCAGTGCACACTGTCCGGGGCAGTACAGGCCCCACTGCCTGTACCGTGCAGACCTTGCAGTAATATGAAACTATGTCTATGTGTGTATTTAAAGAATCATGTAAATAGAGATATAAAACCATGAAGCATCAGACCACTAGCCAGCAACACATCTTTGTTCCCAGTGGTATTTGCCACCCGCATTTTGTCATGTCTGCTGTTGTTTACATTCCAGCTTGCCCCTTCCACCTGCCTCTTTTATCGCTTCCAGCCCTGTGCTGCTTTAATCCCTTCTATTTGGCTTCCAAGCTGCTGTTTCCACCTGCTGTCTCTTTGGGCTTCCCTCCCACCACTTCCGCCCCTTTCCAGGATTTTTCTTCTCCTTTCTGGTTTTGTGTGGTTCATTTTCCCCTTCCTCCCCTGCCCGCCCTTTCCTCCTTTTCTTGTTTGGGTTTGGGTTTGTTTTCTTATTTCTTTGCCTGATGCTTCCTGCTCTTTTCTTTTTCTATGTAATTTTTGTTTGATGTTCATTTTTCCCCCTGCCAAACCCCCAGTTCCCTGCTGGTTTATTCTCTCTTTGGTGTCCCGCTGGTACCTTTCCGTTGATGCCAGAACTTGGGTGGTGCCGTGGCCAAAGGTGGAGCTGCCCGGTGGAGGCAGGTTTCTGCTTGTCCACTGCCCCGCGGGATGGAAGCAGCAGCTGCCTGGAGCCTTCTTGAGACCTGTGTGAGGGAGAGGGAGCGGTGCCTGGCTGGGGAGACTGGCAAGGAGCAGCAGCAAGCGTGTCCCGATGGCCAAAGGGTCCTGGCCCTGGGTACCCAGTGAGCTGCCGTGACAGCAGGATGGGCTTGAAAAGCAGGGAGGAGCCTTGTTTCTGTGAGGTGCCCCGGGAGAGCTGGGCACAAGGATCTGGGGAATGCTCTGGATTCCCTGGGCAGGCGTCAGCCCGGCGAGAGCAGGCACGCTGCCGGGGCTTGCTGAAGCCCTGTGCCAGAAGTGCCCTGGGGACAGGGGTAAGGGGGATGCTGGCAGCACCAAGGAGCTCAGTGTGCCTGGGCTGAAGGCTCGGGCTGGGTCCTTACCTGGGGGTAGAGCTCTGGGGAAGGACAGAGGTCTGCAGGGGCCGGGGGACCCGTGGAGCAGGCGGTGGAGCTGCCATGGTCCCTGGCAGCCGTTGGTTGCTAAGGACTCTCTGGAGTCTCCAGGAAGTGACGTAGGGGCTGCCTGTGCTCTGCCCCGCCCCAACCACCTGCCAGCCCCCCTTGGGAAGGGAAGGGGCACCCCTACTTCCTGCTTCCCCCCTCCACACACACCCACACCGGAATGCCCTTCCTTCCACTCATTTTTTTCCTGTCTTTTTGGTGTTTATTTCTAGTTCTCCCCCCACGCCCCTCCCACCCCCGACACTTGATTTATTCTTTATTTACTCTTTTTTGGGGGCTTTATCCTCGCCTTCATCCCCTGTCTCCCCTTCCTCCTCTTTTCTGTTGTTTTTTTCTTTCTTCACCCCCATCTCCTCCTCCTCCTGGCTCTTTCCATTTCTTGTGCTGGGGGGTGTTTCCATGTCTCCCTGCCTGCTGCTTTTTTGTTGTTTGCTTTATTTTACTTTACCCACCCCGTCCCTTCCTCCTGTCCTCTCCTTTTCTCTTTCTCTTGGTTTTGGGGGTTTTCCTTCCCTCTTTCCTGCCCCTTTCACTTGCTCTTTCATTTCTCTTGTTTTGCTTTTGCATACGAGTCACTCTCCTACCAGGCCCACTGTCAAACCCATTCCTCACCCGAGCCCTGTGAGCAGCACTAATGACCAGCTCCATCTGCTTTCCCAAACTGACTTAAAAGCACTTACCGCATGCTCCTCTGTAAGCCACATGGGCCTGGTCATAACTGCAAACACAATCCAAACCCATTGATCATTCTCAGGGCCAGTAATCCTAATAATCTCCCAGGGATTAACATCTCCAATCCTATTCTGCCTGGCAGACACAAACTATGAACGCACTCACAGCCAAATCCTCCTCCTAACACGAGGCTTACAGCCCATCCTACCCCTCGTAGGCATTTGATGGCTACTAGCTAACTTAACCAACGTAGCCCTGCCACCAACAACAAACCTGACAGCAGAACCAACAATCATAACCACCCTATTTGACTGATCCTACCTAACACCCACCCTAACTGCCATGGCAACCCTACAAACTGCTGCCTACACCCTATCCATATTACTCATGACCCAACGAGGTACCCTACCAACACACCTATGCAAAACTCAAACACAGGAGAACACCTACTACTAGCCCTCCACATCATCCCCCTATGACTCCTCATTCCAGAACCAGAACTCATCTCCAGAATCCACAGGCAAGAATAGTTTTAACCAAAACATTAGACTGTGATCCTAAAAATAGAAGTTAAACCCTTCTTAACTGCCGAGGGGACAATCAATCCAGCAAGAACTGCTAACTCTGGCCTCTGAGCTTAAAACCTCAGTCCCCTTACTTTGAAAGGATAACAGTACTCCAGTGGTCTTAGGAGCCATCAACCTTGATGCAAATCCAAGTAAAAGTAGCAGAAGCAATACTCAATCCATTCATACTAATCTCACTAATCACACTTACCACACCACTGCTACTCCCACTGCTATCAAAACAATTTAAACCCACCCCAGTCATAATCATACACACCACCAAAGCAGCCTTCATCACAAGTCTACTGCCAATAATACTACTCATGCCTTTGAACACAGAAGGTATCACCTCCTCCTGAGAAGGAAAAATCATCATAACCTTCAAAATCCCACTCAGCTTCAGAATAGACCAATACTCATACTATTTTCCCCAGTTGCCCTTTTCGTAACGTGATCTGTTCTGCAGTAGAATAGCCTCAGAGCCCGACATGGATCAACTCTTCTCATACCTACTAATATTCTTAATCGCTGTACTAATAGTAACCGTCGCTAACAACATACTCTTGCTATTCCTTGGGTGAGAGGCAGTGGGTATTCTGTCATTCCTACTCCTTGGCTGGTGACGAGGCCGAGCAGAAGCCAACACAGCCGCCCTACAAGCCGTTGGGATCAAGTTGCTTCGACTGAGGTATAAAATATTGTTAGTTGTGTTGCTGAGAATGCTGGGATGGTGAATGGTTGGGCTGTGACTATGGCTGTGATAAAAATTCATTTCCTTGAGGGAGGTTCTTGTTGTAGGGGGGTTTGGCTCACTCTAATTACGAGAGGTGGTAGTCAGCATGAGAGTGTTAGTAAAGGGGATGAAGTTTGGTCAATGCCAGTTCATTGGGACAGGTTTTTGTGTGGGCCATACGTTGGAATTAGTCGTTGCAGGCTTAAGGTGGCAATTAGTATGCTATGTGCTGTACTGCTTGTTCATAGGAGTTCTTGTGGAGCTAAGAGGGTTGTGGGAATGAGTAGAATCGTTGGGATAACAACGTTCAGCATTGCAGTAGGTTTAGGTTGTGAAGTTGGTCTGAGCCGTGGGCTCGTGTGGTGGTGACTAATATGGCCAGGCCGGTGCCTGCTTTGCAGGCTGAAGATGTTAGTATGAGTACTGGCATTGGGGCTGATGATGCTATTTGGTTGTCAACGGGTCAGATGGATGCGTAATGGATATGGATAGTATTGTGCTTTCCAGGCACAGGAACGCTGAGACTGGGTGTGTTGGGTGGAATGCGAGTCCCAGGCTGCTTAGTGTAAATGCTGCATAGAAGCTTAGGTGCAGAGAAGACACAGAGAAAGTCACAGGTTTGGACTATGATTTGTTGAGTTGAAATCAAATGTCTTTTTTTAGACTAACTTTCTGTGACTGTTCTCTCTGGCTTATTTCATTTTCCCTTTTCTCCCTGTCTGCCCCTTTCTCCTGTCTTTCCTTGATGTTTTGGGGTTTTTTGGTTTGGGATTTTTTTCTCCCCGACAGGACACGTGGCAGGAAACAGCAAAACAGCCCCACTACGGTACCATAGGTGCCAGACACATCACCCCACACAATGCCCACAAGAGACTGTACAGAGCACTAAAAAATACAGGCAACAGAATGGAAACGACAACAGAAAGTCCCATGGGGAACAACACAAACTACACAGCGCAGTCGGGTCGAGAAAGAAACACCCTGTGACACAGCCCAGTGCAGACAGTCCAGTGCACACTGTCCGGGGCAGTACAGGCCCCACTGCCTGTACCGTGCAGACCTTGCAGTAATATGAAACTATGTCTATGTATGTATTTAAAGAATCATGTAAATAGAGATATAAAACCATGAAGCATCAGACCACTAGCCAGCAACACATCTTTGTTCCCAGTGGTATTTCCCACCCGCATTCCGTCGATGCCTTCTGCTGTCTCCTCGGGGTTTGTTTTTCCATGTTCATAATTTCTCTCTACCCTCCTTGGGTTTGTTTTTTTGTTTATTTGTTTTTTTTTTTCTGATTACTGCTCTCTCATGACTTTATCTTTCTTTTCCTCTCTTTTGCTTCCTCTCTCCAGTGGCTTTTTTGAATATGCTGTTTTTAGGATTCCAGCTCTCCCCCTTCCACCTGCCTCTTTTATCCCTTCCAGCCCTGTGCTTCTTTAAACCCTTCTATTTGGCTCCCAACCTGCTGTTTCCATCTGCTGTCTCTTTGGGCTTCCCTCCCACCGCTTTCGCCTCCAGTTTTTTTTCCCCTTTTCATAGGAGCAGCTGCTGCCCCGTTCCCCACCTCAGGCCTACTCATATGATTCCCCCATAACTCCTCCCCACTCCTCATTCTAGGATTAACTTCCATATCCTTAGTTTGACCCACCCATCATAAGCAATCGACCCCCCACCCCCCCGGCATCCCGGGCTGGGCGATGCCAAAGGTGCCGTAGGGCCCGAGCAGAGCGGGCTGCTGTAGCTGCCGGTGGTGCCTGGGGGCCCTGGGGTGCCCCCCCACTAAGGGTGCCTGGGCTGAGGGGAAGGGCTGCTGCCGGCCAGGCGGTCGGCACAGGTTGTCTGAGCCTGAGAGAGAGACAGGAGCGGTGGCCGGTGGGCAGCTGCGCTCTGGCCCCCAGGAGCTCAGTGTCCCTGGGCTGAAGGCTCGGGCTGGGTCCTTACCTGGGGGTAGAGCTCTGGGGAAGGACAGAGGTCTGCAGGGGCCGGGGGACCCGTGGAGCAGGCGGTGGAGCTGCCATGGTCCCTGGCAGCCGTTGGTTGCTAAGGACTCTCTGGAGTCTCCAGGAAGTGACGTAAGCGCTGCCTGTGCTCTGCCCCGCCCCAACCGCCTCCCAGCCAATCATGGGCAGGGAAGGGGCTTAAGGGTGGCCTTGGCCCCAACCAGCAGCTCTTGGGGACTGTGAGGGGAGAGGTCCTGGTGAACAGGTGAGGTGCCTGAAGATCTGACCAAAGCCCTTGTCACTGCAGCCTTTAAACAGTGCCAGGGCTGCTCAGGTGGCCCAGACATGTCAGAGCCCTTTGACTCACCCATAAGCAATTCCCTTCTCTCCCTGTCCACCCCTTTCTCCTTGTCAGTCCTTGGCATTTTTGGTTTGTTTTGGTTTGGGATTTTTTTCTCTGCTTCCCCTTTCCCTGTCCCTTCCTCCATCCTTTTCTCTATTTTTTTTGGAGTTCTCCAGTTTCTCCAATATGAGTCCTTTCCCACGGGGCTTCAGCTCTTCCCCAGCTGCTCCAGCATGGGTCACTGCTGTGGGTGCAGTCATAACATCAGAGAATGTTTGTCATGCCCAGGCTACTCCAGCCTTGTCCTCCACAGGGTCACAACCCCCCCCCCACCTCAGGAAACCTGCTCCAGCGTGGATCTCTCCCTCGCTCATCTCTGTGTCTCTGTCTCTCTCCATGGGCTGAGGTGCTGGCAGGGGCTGGCTCCAACATGGGTCACAGCATCTCCTGTCCGTTTCCCCCTGCTCCAGCGTGGGGCCTCTCCACGCTGAGGGCTGCAGGGGCATCTTTCTCTCCAGCACTTGGGGTGCCTCCTCCCCCCTCCCCAGCCTTGGTATCCGCACAGCTCCTCACATCTTCTCACACCCTTCTCCGGGGGCACAGAGCAGCTGCTTGTGGATTTTTTCCTCCCAAATGTGATGCCCAGAGGCACTGTGACCATCGCTGATGGGCTCAGCCTTGGTCAGCAGTGACTCCAGCCTTGAGTCAGCTGGTGTTTGCTCTGTGGGTCCAGCAGAGAGCTTCTGCCAGCTTCTTGCAGCAGCCACCCCTGCAGTCCCCCTTCTCCACCTGAACCCAGACACGGAAAACTACAACAGGCACTAATGAACTTTGCTGTCAAGTGGATGATGCCTCAGTTCACTTCTGTGATCCCCAAACAGCTCCCAGTAGGTGAGCTTAGGTTCTTGATTTGATCAGGGAAGAACAAATACCAGATGTACTCAGAACATATTTCCTTTCCAGTCTGTACATTTCCCTTCTTGGCAAGTATTTTCCTGTTCTCCTGGGAGCAGGTGACTGTTGGTGTAATTCAGTGCTGTGGGACCTGACATTCTGGGTGTCATTTATTCCCTTCCAGTGCTTGGCCTTCAGCTGCTGCTGGGTGTCTGCTCTCTGTGCCTGGCTGTGTGAGAACCTGAGAGGAGCCATCGATGGTGGGAGGATGAGTTCCTGCTCTGAAGAGGACAGTCGCTGTGGAAAGACCCTTAGCTGCTGTCCGGTCAGTAGCCTTGGTGAAGTCTGTCTGTGTCTTTGTGCCGTGTCACCTGTTCCCAGAGAAGTGTGCCATGGGGTTTAATCCAAGAGTGGGCTGAAGGGAAAACTCCAGCCCAGGATCAGGGCCCTTTTCCCAAGGTGCTGTGACTGGAGACTGGGAGAACGTGCTCTGTACTTCCCAGCCCCGTCTGATCCCCGTTCCTTCCTTGGTCAGCGGGTGGCTACTGGTGAGCTGGCTGCATTTCTGGGAGCACAAGTTCCTCCTCAGGTGATGAAGGTCATTTGAGGGGGGCAGATAATGGGACATCATTGGCAGTGGTGTAGGGGTTCACTGTGTGGCTCAGGGTTTGTTTCTTTCAATGCAGATTGGCTTTCAGTGTCCTCACCTTACCTGTGTCCTTCTTCTATGGAAATCATTGGTTAACTGTATTGATGACTTTGAATAGAAAGAAGGGAGGGTGATGCTTAGTGTGTTTCTGTTACTTCCTGAGAGTCATGATCATGTGCAGATGTCCCTGATGCAGGTGTAGTTATGGTGAGTGGGTTCCTCTGGATAGTTTTCCTCGCTGTCTCCGTTGATTGAACCCCATCCTTGCGCGTGCTCATTTCATCTTTGGCTGCTCTCCCACACCACAACCAGCCTCCTCTGGTACCTGTAACTGTAACCTGCTGTAACTCCTTTAACATCAAAAACATATTCTAAACTACAACCAAAAAACTAGACCTTATTAGGGTGACTAAAACAAGCTGCTGCTGCAGATGCCGCTGAATGTTTCTGTGGCCTTTTGGTGTAGCTGGTTCCGTTGCTGAAGTTGTTCACAGCCTGGAGGCAGAAAACATGGACAAAAAGGCACCGTGGCACTTGAGGAGCTGCATGAACAAAGGCCTCCCCCACAGAGACTCCTCTGTGTGCTGCAGGCTGGGCAGTGTCCCTGCTGCTGCAGTCGGCTCCTTGCTGGGCAGTCGGTAGGTAGGTCGGTCCTGGGTAGGTCTGGTGGACGTGTGGTCCATGGAGAATGAGTGCCAGGGGAGCCAGAGCCAGGGCTGGGAGGGGTGAGAGGGCTTCTGGCCCAGAGGTGGCAGTGGCCAGAGGACGGAGTGTACCTGTGAGTGTCCGTGCGCTTCCAGAGTCAGGGTCATTTCTGCTGCTCTGGGGCTTTTTGGGTGTTGCTGGGAGGGAAAGAACAAAGCCAAGGTCCACAGGAGCTAACCCCCTGATTTTGAGCATGGTCAGAGGTCCCACTTTGGTTGATTCCACTATGCAAGGAACAAATCAAGGTGAGGGTGTTTCAGTCCAGGACAATTGAGGCAGCAAGATTACATTCCTGTTCTCCAGAGAAAGATGATGTGATTTCCTACTGGTTTGTAGCAGATTGATATGTGGTGTGAATCCCAATGAACATGCAGTGGCACATGGTTGGTGTCATTGGTCAGTAAAGGACAATTGAGAGAATCTCTCCCCATGTCACAGTCAAGCTGAGACATGTGGAACAGGAGCCGAGACTTCTGAGACTGGCTTTTCACCAGAGGGAAAGATGTCTGTCATTGCACAGCAGGTCATCTGACTTTCCTCCTTGCTAAAATGCAATTCCTACATTACTGGAAATAAAAGCAAAGCCAAACCTTAAAAAAGACCCACTGTAAAATGTGTCAGAGAGTTGTTCTTTTTGGGTATCAGTGCATTTATTTGGTGTCCCTGTGCCATGGCTATTCCACTGCTACACAACTGCTAGATTCAAACAGTTAGAACAGAATACTAACACTAGCTAAAAATAAACAATAAAAGTGACTACTAAGTACTCCAATCAGTGTGCTAATTCCAGTAATTAGAAAATAAGTGGGTTTTTTATCTAAGGCATTGGTGTGCACAGAAATGAAACTCTACAGAAACTATTACCAGGAGCCAGCAGTGGCTCTTGCAGCTGGGAAGGGCGATGGGATCCTGGGCTCCATCAGCAGAGGGGTGGCAGCAGGGACAGGGAGGGGATTGTCCCTCTCTGCTCTGCCCTGGGGAGGCCCCAGCTGGAGTCCTGTGTCCAGAGCTGGGGCCCCAGGACAAGAGAGATGTGGGGCTGTTGGAGAGGGGTCAGAGGAGCCACGGAGATGATTCGAGGGCTGGAGCAGCTCCCCAGGTTCAGCTTGGAGAAGAGAAGGCTGCGGGGGGACCTCATTGCAGCCTTCCAGTCCCTGAAGGGAGCGGAGAAACAGGAGGGGAATCAGCTCTTTTTGCTCTCAGACTATTGGAGGACACCAGTTACCTTCTTAAAACTCATTTAGTTGGAGGGAGTCCCTGCGTGGATGTTTAATTGGAAAAGGTTTAATCACTCAGCTACTGACTTGGGGTTTCTCTTTGGAATCAGTTCATGTTTGTGTAGGAAACATCTATCCTTCAACAAGGAAAAGGCTAAATGAAATGAGAAATTCTTAATTACCCCAGTAGATAGGAGGAGCACTTTGTTCAGCATCCTCCAGAGCAGACAGTCAGGGAAGGGAGGGTTCATGGAACTGTCTTTTGAAACCGGTTTCTGTTTGTCTTCTCACAGGGTGGATGTGTGATGCTGGGTGAAACTCGATTTCTGTGTGTGTGAGAGAGAGTGGCCGGGATGTCACAGCTCTCTGTGGTGGCCACGTGGCCCTGGGGACCTTGTCCACCAGCTGCATCCCTCTCACCAGCGCTGTGTTGTTGCAGGTGCTGCACTCCCAGGACTCAGCATCTTCTCCCACGGCAGAGCAGCGCTGGTGTGTCCCGCTGGAGCCACAGGAGCTGCAGAGCAGGAGTCTCCAGGGCCTGGGAACAACAGGATCTGCTGCCAACAAAGGCCCCCCCGGGCTGCGGGGTGCCAGCCCCAATGCTGCGCTGAGCCCCCCTCCCACCTAGTCCCCGGCAGCCTGGCAGCTGGGGCTGAGGTGCCAGCACGCACCCTGCGCCATGCCCGGCTCAGCATCCCAGGGCCCCTCCATCCCCGCCATCCCAAACGAGGAGATGAGGGCGCAGCTGGGGTTTTGGGGACCAGGGTCACCGTCACTCACCCGTTCTCCTCTGCCTGCTGCCGTCCTGCGGGACACAGGCACACTGCAGCATCACAGGAGCTGTGCCGCTGGTAGAGGTCATCGAAGGCTCCCTCCTCCTCCCAGGCAGCATCCCTGCGGGAGCCGGGGAGCGCTCGGTACCAAGGGTGTGGGGGTTCCCCCGCAGGCACCCGCAGAGGCAGGAGGGGATCGGCGAGGGCATCGTGGAAGGGGAAGGAGGGAGTGAGCAAGGGGGGTCGCACCAACCTGTCGGGGATTTTGATCCCCAGGCGAAACATTTCCCTCTGGAACTGCTCCATGTCCTGGCACAGAGGGCAGCGATACTCACTTGTACTCCCTGAAGAACTGGGAGATACAGCCCCTCTCACTGCCACAGGGGAAGTGGAAAACACGGGAGCACCGGCGACGGCAGCAAGCTGCTGCCCCTCTGGCTTCGGGTCCCCTCTGACTTTGGGGCCCTGAGGCTGCCGCCCCTCTGGCTTTGGGCCCACTTCTGGCATGGGGGCTTCCTCTGGTGTGGGGGCCCCCGAGACTGCCACCCCTCTGGTTTTGGGCCGCTTCTGGCGTGGGGGCCCCAACGGCTGCTGCCCTTCTGGCTTCGAGCCCCTCTAGCATTTGGGCCATGCTGGCTGACGCCCCTCCGTCTTCGGGCCCCGTATGGTGTGGGGGGCCCGGAGGATGCTGCTCTTCTGGCATGGGAGCCCCGGCAGTTGCCACCCCTCTGGCTTCGGGCCCCCTCTGGCGTAGGGGCCCCAGCAGCTGACGCCTCTCTGGCTTTGGGCCCTCTCTGTCTTTAGGGCCCTGAGGCTGCCAACCCTGTGGCATGGGGGCCCTTCAGCTGCCACCCCTACGGCTTCAGGCCCCCTCTGGTGCGGGGGTCCCAGAAGATGCTGCCCTTCTGGCATGGGGGCTCAGCGGTTGGCACCCCTCTGACTTCGGGCCCCCTCTAGCATGGGCGCCCCGGTGGCTGATGCCTCTCTGGCTTGGGACCCCCTCATGCGCATGGGGAGCAGGGGCTGGTGCCCCTCTGGATTCGGACCCTCTCTGGCATGGGAGCCCCGGCAACTGCCACCCCTCTGGCTTCAGTCCCGGAGGAAAGGAGCCATGGAGGAGGCAGAGACCCGACCTGCCCGGTGGAGAGGCTCCACGCTGGATGGAGCCGGGGGAGACATAGAGAAGATGCCGTGACTGACGTTGGGATGAGCCCCTGCCAGCACAAGCGACCTCCAGAGATGAGCCAGACAGGTTTGCTGGAGGAGGCATCATAGCCCCGTGGAGGACTGGGCCTGAGAGACACTGGGATTGATTGCTGCCTGCCAGAGCAGAAATGAAGCCCGGTGGGAAGAGATTTGCCTTGGAGAAAGTTCCTGGAGGACTGGCTCTTATGGGTGAGATCCTAGAGTGCAGCAGGGGGAGGGGGTGTGGAATGGATGCCCCATCCCGGCCGAGAAGGAAACCAGCTGGCAAGGGACTGACTAAAGCCCCCATCTCCTAGTCCCTGCCCCCCTGTCCTGTGCTGCGAGCAGGAGAGGGGAAGAAGGGAGCAAACTCCTGGCTGAAAGGGCAGTCTGCTTTAGAATGGAGGGGTGGGGGGAAGGTGTTACCCAGACCCCATTTCCCCAGTCCCTGCCCCTCCTGGGCTGTGACCGGGAGGGAAGAAGGGAGCAAACTTCTAACTCAAGCCTGCTGAGGAGGGAGTGGGGGGAAAGTGTTTGCCTGGTTGCATTTGTTTCAAGATTGTTGGTTGCACTCCTGACTCTGGTTCCTTTTCACTGTTTCTCTTTAGTGCAGTGTAATAAATTAGATCACTTTCTCTCCTGCACTCTGTGTTGAGTCTGTTTTGCCCGCGGCATTAACGAGTTTGTCTCTTGAGCCGCCCAGTTATGTTATTTCTCCCCTGTCCAACTAAGAAGGCCAGTGATAGACTGATCTTGGTGGGCGTCTGGCCTTTGCCCAGGGCTCAACCACCACAGCTGCCCACCCATAGGCACAGGCAGGCGGGAGAGCTCAGACCAGCCAGCCTGCCCGCCGGGCAGAGGCAGGAAGCAGCTCAGCCAGTGGCAGGGCAGTTTGGCTGTTGGGGGGCACTGAGCTCTGGTGAGGAATTGAGTGGTGGTGTCTGCCCGGCTCAGGGCCAGGACCCCAACACCTTCCAGCGTGGAAGTAGGAACCCAGTTCAAACAACCCCAGCAGCATGGAGCTGTGCAGGTCTCAGGCTGCAGGGATGTCACAGCAGGCTGCTAGCAGGAGACAGCTCTGATCATGGCTCTGTGCTGTGTGAACAGAGAAGGGATCTCCTCAGCCGAGCTCATCCCTGCACCATGAGGCAGATGTGCTCAAAGAAAAGACAGGTCTCTTCTGGAGAGAACTGAGGGTCTGATCTGTAAGCCAGACCCATTACATAGGGAGGTCTGCTGCCTTAAGGGAGCCTCAGTTAGGGACTTAAAACAACTTCCAACCTGGGTCAGGCCCATGGATTATTATCCACCTTTAATTTTCCAAGTAGTTAGTAATGAAATCCATAAAAGAAAACAGAGGACCATTCAAAAGGATAGAAGGGCCCTGGGACAGATGGTGCAAGGATCTGGGGTACAGGTAGTGTTTTCTCCATCATTCCTATATCTAGGCAATGAGGAGGGATGGAATGAGAAGAGTCAGGAAATTAATACCTGGCTCTGAGCATGGGGTGCATGGGAAGCAGAACTTTGGGTTCTTTGACAATGGGCTGGCTCGGGCATCACCAGGCTTGCTGTCCAGGGACACAGGGAGGCTGTCCATTATGACATCCCCATTACAGGGGCAGGCGTGCCTTAAGACACCCCTGGTACAGAGACAGGCTGGCTGTTCTGGCACCTCAAGTTCAGAGGCAGGCTGTCCATTAAGACACCCCTGGTACAACAACAGGGGACTGAGACACCCCCGGTATGGAGGCAGGCTGTCCTTTACAGCGCCTCGGTACAGAGACAAGGGGTGCTAGACACAGCCTGTACAGAGGCAGGCTTTCCATTATGGTACCCGTGGCACAGAAGCAGGCTGGCCATGATGACACCCCTGGTACAGAGGCAGGCTGTCCGTTGTGACACCCCCGGTACAGAG
>BSDF01000226.1:0-14010 GCA_027925045.1 Hypotaenidia okinawae
CCAGGCCAGGGCCAGGCCAGGGCCAGGCCAGGCCAGGGCCAGGGCCAGGCCAGGCCAGGGCCAGGGCCAGGCCAGGCCAGGGCCAGGGGCCAGGGCCAGGCCAGGGCCAGGCCAGGCCAGAACCAGGCCCAGGCCAGGGCCAGGGCCAGGGCCAGGCCAGGCCAGGCCGGGCCAGGCCCATGGCCAGGCCAGGGCCAGGCCAGGCCCAGGCCAGGCCAGGCCAGGCCAGGCCAGGCCAGGCCAGGCCAGGCCAGGCCAGGCCAGGCCAGGCCAGGCCAGGCCAGGCCAGGCCAGGCCAGGCCAGGCCAGGCCCAGGGCCAGGGCCAGGGCCCAGGGCCAGGCCAGGGCCAGGGCCAGGCCAGGCCAGGCCAGGCCAGGCCAGGCCAGGCCAGGCCAGGCCAGGGCAGGGCCAGGACCAGTGCCAGGCCAGGGCCAGGGCCAGGGCCAGGGCCAGGCCAGGGCCAGGCCAGGACATGGCCAGGGCCAGGCCAGGCCCAGCGCCAGGCCAGGCCAGGCCAGGCCAGGCCATGGCCAGGGCCAGGGCCAGGCCAGGCCAGGCCAGGCCAGGCCAGGCCAGGACCAGGGCCAGGCCAGGCCAGGGCCTAGGCCAGGCCAGGCCAGGCCAGGCCAGGCCAGGCCAGGCCAGGCCAGGCCAGGCCAGGCCAGGCCAGGCCAGGCCAGGCCAGGCCCAGGCCACTGCCAGGCCAGGCCAGGCCAGGCCAGGCCAGGCCAGGCCAGGCCCAGAGGCCAGGCCAGGGCCAGGCCAGGCCAGGCCAGGCCAGAGCCAGGCCAGGCCAGCTGCCAGGCCAGGGCCAGGCCAGGGCCAGGCCAGGCCCAGGGCCAGGCCAGGGCCAGGGCCAGAGCCAGGCCAGGCCAGGGCCAGGCCAGGCCAGACCAGGCCAGGGCCAGGCCAGGCCCCAGGCCAGGACCAGCGCCAGACCAGGCCAGGCCAGGGCCAGGGCCAGGCCAGGCCAGGCCAGGGCCAGGGCCAGGGCCAGGCCAGGCCAGGCCAGGGCCAGTGCCAGGCCACGGCCAGGGCCAGGCCAGGCCAGGGCCAGGCCAGGCCAGGCCAGGGCCAGGCCAGGCCAGGGCCAGGCCAGGCCAGGGCCAGGCCAGGCCAGGCCAGGCCAGGCCAGGCCAGGCCAGGCCAGGCCAGGCCAGGCCAGGCCAGGCCAGGCCAGGCCAGGCCAGGCCAGGCCAGGCCAGGCCAGGCCAGGCCAGGCCAGGCCAGGCCAGGCCAGGCCAGGCCAGGCCAGGCCAGGCCAGGCCAGGCCAGGCCAGGCCAGGCCAGGCCAGGCCAGGCCAGGCCAGGCCAGGCCAGGCCAGGCCAGGCCAGGCCAGGCTCAGGCCAGGGCCAGGCCAGGGCCAGTGCCAGGCCAGCAGGCCAGGCCAGGCTAGGCCAGGCCAGGGCCAGGGCCAGGCCAGGGCCAGGCCAGGCCAGGCCAGGCCAGGCCAGGCCAGGCCAGGCCAGGCCAGGCCAGGCCAGGCCAGGCCAGGCCAGGCCAGGCCAGGCCAGGCCAGGCCAGGCCAGGCCAGGCCAGGCCAGGCCAGGCCAGGCCAGGCCAGGCCAGGCCAGGCCAGGCCAGGCCAGGCCAGGCCAGGCCAGGCCAGGCCAGGCCAGGCCAGGCCAGGCCAGGCCAGGCCAGGCCAGGCCAGGCCAGGCCAGGCCAGGCCAGGCCAGGCCAGGCCAGGCCAGGCCAGGCCAGGCCAGGCCAGGCCAGGCCAGGCCAGGCCAGGCCAGGCCAGGCCAGGCCAGGCCAGGCCAGGCCATGGCCAGGCCAGGCCAGGCCAGGCCAGGCCAGGCCAGGCCAGGCCAGGCCAGGCCAGGCCAGGCCAGGCCAGGCCAGGCCAGGCCAGGCCAGGCCAGGCCAGGCCAGGCCAGGCCAGGCCAGGCCAGGCCAGGCCAGGCCAGGCCAGGCCAGGCCAGGCCAGGCCAGGCCAGGCCAGGCCAGGCCAGGCCAGGCCAGGCCAGGCCAGGCCAGGCCAGGCCAGGCCAGGCCAGGCCAGGCCAGGCCAGGCCAGGCCAGGCCAGGCCAGGCCAGGCCAGGCCAGGCCAGGCCAGGCCAGGCCAGGCCAGGCCTAGGGCCAGGCCAGGCCAGGCCAGGCCAGGCCAGGCCGCTCAGGCCAGGCCAGGACCAGGCCAGGCCAGGCCAGGTCCTGGCCAGGGCCAGGGCAGGCCAGGCCAGGGCCAGGGCCAGGCCAGGGCCAGGCCAGGGCCAGGCCAGGCCAGGCCAGGCCAGGCCAGGCCAGGCCAGGCCCAGGGCCAGGGCCAGGGCCGGAGAGGGCCAGGCCAGGGCCAGGCCAGGCCAGGCCAGGCCAGGCCAGGCCAGGCCAGGCCAGGCCAGGCCAGGCCAGGCCAGGCCATGGCCAGGCCAGGCCAGGGCCAGGCCAGGCCAGGCCAGGGCCAGGCCAGGCCAGGGCCAGGCCCAGGGCCAGGGCCAGGCCAGGCCAGGCCAGGCCAGGCCAGGCCAGGCCAGGCCAGGCCAGGCCAGGCCAGGCCAGGCCAGGCCAGGCCAGGCCAGGCCAGGCCAGGCCAGGCCAGGCCAGGCCAGGCCAGGCCAGGCCAGGCCAGGCCAGGCCAGGCCAGGCCAGGCCAGGCCAGGCCAGGCCAGGCCAGGCCAGGCCAGGCCAGGCCAGGCCAGGCCAGGCCAGGCCAGGCCAGGCCAGGCCAGGCCAGGCCAGGCCAGGCCAGGCCAGGCCAGGCCAGGCCAGGCCAGGCCAGGCCAGGCCAGGCCAGGCCAGGCCAGGCCAGGCCAGGCCAGGCCCAGGGCCAGGCCAGGCCAGGCCAGGCCAGGCCAGGCCAGGCCAGGCCAGGCCAGGCCAGGCCAGGCCAGGCCAGGCCAGGCCAGGCCAGGCCAGGCCAGGCCAGGCCAGGCCAGGCCAGGCCAGGCCAGGCCAGGCCAGGCCAGGCCAGGCCAGGCCAGGCCAGGCCAGGCCAGGCCAGGCCAGGCCAGGCCAGGCCAGGCCAGGCCAGGCCAGGCCAGGCCAGGCCAGGCCAGGCCAGGCCAGGCCAGGCCAGGCCAGGCCAGGCCAGGCCAGGCCAGGCCAGGCCAGGCCAGGCCAGGCCAGGCCAGGCCAGGCCAGGCCAGGCCAGGCCATGGCCAGGGCCAGGCCAGGCCAGGCCAGGCCAGGCCAGGCCAGGCCAGTGCCAGGGCCAGGCCAGGCCAGGCCAGGCCAAGTCCAGAGCCAGGGCCAGGCCAGGCCAGGGCCAGGCCAGGCCAGGCCAGGCCAGGCCAGGCCAGGCCAGGCCAGGCCAGGCCAGGCCAGGCCAGGCCAGGCCAGGCCAGGCCAGGCCAGGCTCAGGCCAGGGCCAGGGCCAGGGCCAGGCCAGGGCCAGGCCAGGCCAGGCCAGGCCAGGACAGGGCCAGGCCAGGCCAGGCCAGGCCAGGACCAGGGCCAGGGCCAGGCCAGGCCAGGCCAGGGCCAGGCCAGGGCCAGGCCATGGCCAGGCCAGAGCCAGGGCCAGGCCAGGCCAGGCCAGGCCAGGCCAGGCCAGGCCAGGCCAGGCCAGGCCAGGCCAGGCCAGGCCAGGCCAGGCCAGGCCAGGCCAGGCCAGGCCAGGCCAGGCCAGGCCAGGCCAGGCCAGGCCAGGCCAGGCCAGGCCAGGCCAGGCCAGGCCAGGCCAGGCCAGGCCAGGCCAGGCCAGGCCAGGCCAGGCCAGGCCAGGCCAGGCCAGGCCAGGCCAGGCCAGGCCAGGCCAGGCCAGGCCAGGCCAGGCCAGGCCAGGCCAGGCCAGGCCAGGCCAGGCCAGGCCAGGCCAGGCCAGGCCAGGCCAGGCCAGGCCAGGCCAGGCCAGGCCAGGCCAGGCCAGGCCAGGCCAGGCCAGGCCAGGCCAGGCCAGGCCAGGCCAGGCCAGGCCAGGCCAGGCCAGGCCAGGCCAGGCCAGGCCAGGCCAGGCCAGGCCAGGCCAGGCCAGGCCAGGCCAGGCCAGGCCAGGCCAGGCCAGGCCAGGCCAGGCCAGGCCAGGCCAGGCCAGGCCAGGCCAGGCCAGGCCAGGCCAGGCCAGGCCAGGCCAGGCCAGGCCAGGCCAGGCCAGGCCAGGCCAGGCCAGGCCAGGCCAGGCCAGGCCAGGCCAGGCCAGGCCAGGCCAGGCCAGAGCCAGGCCAGGGCCAGGCCAGGCCAGGCCAGGGCCAGGCCAGGGCCAGGCCAGGGCCAGGGCCAGGGCCAGGGCCAGGGCCAGGGCCAGGCCAGGCCAGGCCAGGCCAGGCCAGGCCAGGCCAGGCCAGGCCAGGCCAGGCCAGGCCAGGCCAGGCCAGGCCAGGCCAGGCCAGGCCAGGCCAGGCCAGGCCAGGCCCAGGCCAGGCCAGGCCAGGCCAGGCCAGGCCAGGCCAGGCCAGGCCAGGCCAGGCCAGGCCAGGCCAGGCCAGGCCAGGCCAGGCCAGGCCAGGCCAGGCCAGGCCAGGCCAGGCCAGGCCAGGCCAGGCCAGGCCAGGCCAGGCCAGGCCAGGCCAGGCCAGGCCAGGCCAGGCCAGGCCAGGCCAGGCCAGGCCAGGCCAGGCCAGGCCAGGCCAGGCCAGGCCAGGCCAGGCCAGGCCAGGCCAGGCCAGGCCAGGCCAGGCCAGGCCAGGCCAGGCCAGGCCAGGCCAGGCCAGGCCAGGCCAGGCCAGGCCAGGCCAGGCCAGGCCAGGCCAGGCCAGGCCAGGCCAGGCCAGGCCAGGCCAGGCCAGGCCAGGCCAGGCCAGGCCAGGCCAGGCCAGGCCAGGCCGAGGGCCAGGCCAGGCCAGGCCATGGCCAGGCCAGGGCCAGGCCAGGCCAGGCCAGGGCCAGGACCAGGCCAGGCCAGGCCAGGGCCAGGGCCAGGCCAGGCCAGGGCCAGGCCTAGGGCCAGGCCAGGCCAGGCCAGGGCCAGGGCCAGGCCAGGCCAGGGCCAGGCCAGGCCAGGGGCCAGGGCCAGGTCCAGGCCAGGGCCAGGCCAGGGCCAGGCCAGGGCCAGGGCCAGGGCCAGGCCAGGCCAGGCCAGGCCAGGCCAGGCCTAGGTCAGGCCAGGGCCAGGCCAGGCCAGGCACAGGCCAGGCCAGGGCCAGGGCCAGGCCAGGCCAGGCCAGGCCAGGCCAGGCCAGGCCAGGCCAGGCCAGGCCAGGCCAGGCCAGGCCAGGCCAGGCCAGGCCAGGCCAGGCCAGGCCAGGCCAGGCCAGGCCAGGCCAGGCCAGGCCAGGCCAGGCCAGGCCAGGCCAGGCCAGGCCAGGCCAGGCCAGGCCAGGCCAGGCCAGGCCAGGCCAGGCCAGGCCAGGCCAGGCCAGGCCAGGCCAGGCCAGGCCAGGCCAGGCCAGGCCAGGCCAGGCCAGGCCAGGCCAGGCCAGGCCAGGCCAGGCCAGGCCAGGCCAGGCCAGGCCAGGCCAGGCCAGGCCAGGCCAGGCCAGGCCAGGCCAGGCCAGGCCAGGCCAGGCCAGGCCAGGCCAGGCCAGGCCAGGCCAGGCCAGGCCAGGCCAGGCCAGGCCAGGCCAGGCCAGGCCAGGCCAGGCCAGGCCAGGCCAGGCCAGGCCAGGCCAGGCCAGGCCAGGCCAGGCCAGGCCCAGGCCAGGGCCAGGCCAGGGCCAGGCCAGGCCAGGCCAGGCCAGGCCAGGCCAGGCCAGGCCAGGCCAGGCCAGGCCAGGCCAGGCCGAGCCAGGCCAGGCCAGGCCAGGCCAGGCCAGGCCAGGCCAGGCCAGGCCAGGCCAGGCCAGGCCAGGCCAGGCCAGGCCAGGCCAGGCCAGGCCAGGCCAGGCCAGGCCAGGCCAGGCCAGGCCAGGCCAGGCCAGGCCAGGCCAGGCCAGGCCAGGCCAGGCCAGGCCAGGCCAGGCCAGGCCAGGCCAGGCCAGGCCAGGCCAGGCCAGGCCAGGCCAGGCCAGGCCAGGCCAGGCCAGGCCAGGCCAGGCCAGGCCAGGCCAGGCCAGGCCAGGCCAGGCCAGGCCAGGCCAGGCCAGGCCAGGCCAGGCCAGGCCGCCAGGCCAGGGCCAGGCCAGGGCCAGGCCAGGCCAGGGCCAGGGCCAGGCCAGGCCAGGGCCAGGCCAGGCCAGGCCAGGGCCAGGCCAGGCCAGGGCCAGGCCAGGGCCAGGCCAGGCCAGGCCAGGCCAGGCCAGGCCAGGCCAGGCCAGGCCAGGCCAGGCCAGGGCCTGGGCCAGGCCAGGCCAGGCCAGGCCAGGCCAGGCCAGGCCAGGCCAGGCCAGGCCAGGCCAGGCCAGGCCAGGCCACGGCCCAGGCCAGGGCCAGGCCAGGCCAGGCCAGGGCCAGGACCAGGCCAGGGCCAGGCCAGGCCAGGGCCAGGCCAGAGGCCAGGCCAGGCCAGGGCCAGGGCCAGGGCCAGGCCAGGCCAGGCCAGGGCCAGGCCAGGCCAGGCCAGGGCCAGGCCAGGGCCAGGCCAGGGCCAGGCCAGGCCAGGCCAGGCCAGGCCAGGCCAGGCCAGGCCAGGCCAGGCCAGGCCAGGCCAGGCCAGGCCAGGCCAGGCCAGGCCAGGCCAGGCCAGGCCAGGCCAGGCCAGGCCCAGGCCAGGCCAGGCCAGGCCAGGCCAGGCCAGGCCAGGCCAGGCCAGGCCAGGCCAGGCCAGGCCAGGCCAGGCCAGGCCAGGCCAGGCCAGGCCAGGCCAGGCCAGGCCAGGCCAGGCCAGGCCAGGCCAGGCCAGGCCGAGGCCAGGGCCAGGGGCCAGGGCCAGGCCAGGGCCAGGCCAGGGCCAGGCCAGGGCCAGGCCTAGGCCAGGCCAGCCGGCCAGGCCAGGCCAGGCCAGGCCAGGCCAGGCCCAGGCCAGGCCAGGCCAGGGCCAGGGCCAGGCCAGGCCAGGCCAGGCCAGGCCAGGCCAGGCCAGGCCAGGCCCAGGGCCAGGCCAGGCCAGGCGCCAGGCCAGGCCATGGCCAGGCCAGGCCAGGCCAGGCCAGGCCAGGCCAGGCCAGGCCAGGCCAGGCCAGGCCAGGCCAGGCCAGGCCAGGCCAGGCCAGGCCAGGCCAGGCCAGGCCAGGCCAGGCCAGGCCAGGCCAGGCCAGGCCAGGCCAGGCCAGGCCAGGCCAGGCCAGGCCAGGCCAGGCCAGGCCAGGCCAGGCCAGGCCAGGCCAGGCCAGGCCAGGCCAGGCCAGGCCAGGCCAGGCCAGGCCAGGCCAGGCCAGGCCAGGCCAGGCCAGGCCAGGCCAGGCCAGGCCAGGCCAGGCCAGGCCAGGCCAGGCCAGGCCAGAGCCAGGGCCAGGCCAGGCCAGGCCAGGCCAGGCCAGGCCAGGCCAGGCCAGGCCAGGCCAGGCCAGGCCAGGCCAGGCCAGGCCAGGCCAGGCCAGGCCCAGGCCAGGGCCAGGGCCAGGCCAGGGCCAGGGCCAGGGCCAGGCCAGGCCAGGCCAGGCCAGGCCCAGGCCAGGCCAGGCCAGGCCCAGGCGGCCAGGCCAGGCCAGGGCCAGGCCAGGCCAGGGCCAAGGGCCAGGCCAGGGCCAGGCCAGGCCAGGCCAGGCCAGGCCAGGCCAGGCCAGGCCAGGCCAGGCCAGGCCAGGCCAGGCCAGGCCAGGCCAGGCCAGGCCAGGCCATGTGCCAGGCCAGGGCCAGGCCAGGCCAGGGCCAGGCCAGGCCAAGGCCAGGCCCAGGCCAGGCCAGGCCAGGCCAGGCCAGGCCAGGCCAGGGCCTGGGCCAGGCCAGGGCCAGGCCAGGCCAGGGCCAGGCCAGGCCAGTGCCAGGGCCAGGGCCAGGGCCAGGCCAGGCCAGGCCAGGCCAGGCCAGGCCAGGCCAGGCCAGGCCAGGCCAGGCCAGGCCAGGCCAGGCCAGGCCAGGCCAGGCCAGGCCAGGCCAGGCCAGGCCAGGCCAGGCCAGGCCAGGCCAGGCCAGGCCAGGCCAGGCCAGGCCAGGCCAGGCCAGGCCAGGCCAGGCCAGGCCAGGCCAGGCCAGGCCAGGCCAGGCCAGGCCAGGCCAGGCCAGGCCAGGCCAGGCCAGGCCAGGCCAGGCCAGGCCAGGCCAGGCCAGGCCAGGCCAGGCCAGGCCAGGCCAGGCCAGGCCAGGCCAGGCCAGGCCAGGCCAGGCCAGGCCAGGCCAGGCCAGGCCAGGCCAGGCCAGGCCAGGCCAGGCCAGGCCAGGCCAGGCCAGGCCAGGCCAGGCCAGGCCAGGCCAGGCCAGGCCAGGCCAGGCCAGGCCAGGCCAGGCCAGGCCAGGCCAGGCCAGGCCAGGCCAGGCCAGGCCAGGCCAGGCCAGGCCAGAGCCAGGCCAGGGCCAGGCCAGGCCAGGCCAGGCCAGGCCAGGCCAGGCCAGGCCAGGCCAGGCCAGGCCAGGCCAGGCCAGGCCAGGCCAGGCCAGGCCAGGCCAGGCCAGGCCAGGCCAGGCCAGGCCAGGCCAGGCCATGGCCAGGGCCAGGCCAGGGCCAGGCCAGGGCCAGGCCAGTGCCAGGGCCAGGCCAGGCCAGGCCAGGCCAGGCCAGGCCAGGCCAGGCCAGGCCAGGCCAGGCCAGGCCAGGCCAGGCCAGGCCAGGCCAGGCCAGGCCAGGCCAGGCCAGGCCAGGCCAGGCCAGGCCAGGCCAGGCCAGGCCAGGCCAGGCCAGGCCAGGCCAGGCCAGGCCAGGCCAGGCCAGGCCAGGCCAGGCCAGGCCAGGCCAGGCCAGGCCAGGCCAGGCCATGGCCAGGGCCAGGCCAGGCCAGGCCAGGGCCAGGGCCAGGCCAGGCCAGGCCAGGGCCAGGGCCAGGGCCAGGCCAGGGCCAGGCCAGGCAAGGGCCAGGCCAGGGCCAGGCCAGGCCAGGCCAGGCCAGGCCAGGCCAGGCCAGGCCAGGCCAGGCCCAGGCCAGGCCAGGCCAGGGCCAGGCGCAGGCCAGGGCCAGGCCAGGCCAGGCCAGGCCAGGCCAGGCCAGGCCAGGCCAGGCCAGGCCAGGCCAGGGTCCAGGGCCAGGCCAGGCCAGGCCAGGACCAGGGCCAGGCCAGGCCTGGAGGCCAGGGCCAGGCCAGGCCAGGGCCAGGCCAGGCCAGGCCAGGCCAGGCCAGAGCCAGGGCCAAGGCCAGGCCAGGCCAGGCCAGGCTCAGGGCCAGGCCAGGCCAGGCCAGGCCAGGCCAGGCCAGGCCAGGCCAGGCCAGGCCAGGCCAGGCCAGGCCAGGCCAGGCCAGGCCAGGCCCAGGCCAGGCCAGGCCAGGCCAGGCCAGGCCAGGCCAGGCCAGGCCAGGCCAGGCCAGGCCAGGCCAGGCCAGGCCAGGCCAGGCCAGGCCAGGCCAGGCCAGGCCAGGCCAGGCCAGGCCAGGCCAGGCCAGGCCAGGCCAGGCCAGGCCAGGCCAGGCCAGGCCAGGCCAGGCCAGGCCAGGCCAGGCCAGGCCAGGCCAGGCCAGGCCCAGGGCCAGGGCCAGGGCCAGGGCCAGGCCAGGGCCAGGCCAGGCCAGGGCCAGGGCCAGGGCCAGGGCCAGGCCAGGGCCAGGCCAGGGCCAGGCCAGGCCAGGCCAGGGCCAGGGCCAGGGCCAGGCCAGGCCAGGCCAGGCCAGGCCAGGCCAGGCCAGGCCAGGCCAGGCCAGGCCAGGCCAGGCCAGGCCAGGCCAGGCCAGGCCAGGCCAGGCCATGGCCAGGCCAGGCCAGGCCAGGGCCAGGCCAGGCCATGGCCAGGCCAGGCCAGGCCAGGCCAGGCCAGGCCAGGCCAGGCCAGGCCAGGCCAGGCCAGGCCAGGCCAGGCCAGGCCAGGCCAGGCCAGGCCAGGCCAGGCCAGGCCAGGCCAGGCCAGGCCAGGCCAGGCTTTCCAGGGCCAGGCCAGGGCCAGGGCCAGGCCAGGCCAGGCCAGGGCCAGGCCAGGCCAGGCCAGGCCAGGCCAGGCCAGGCCAGGCCAGGCCAGGCCAGGCCAGGCCAGGCCAGGCCAGGCCAGGCCAGGCCAGGCCAGGCCAGGCCAGGCCAGGCCAGGCCAGGCCAGGCCAGGCCAGGCCAGGCCAGGGCATGGCCAGGGCCAGGCCAGGGCCAGGCCAGGGCCAGGGCCAGGCCAGGCCAGGCCAGGCCAGGCCAGGCTCAGGCCAGGGCCAGGGCACAGGCCAGGGCCAGGCCAGGGCCAGGCCAGGCCAGGCCAGGGCCAGGCCAGGCCAGGCCAGGCCAGGCCAGGCCAGGCCAGGCCAGGCCAGGCCAGGCCAGGCCAGGCCAGGCCAGGCCAGGCCAGGCCAGGCCAGGCCAGGCCAGGCCAGGCCAGGCCAGGCCAGGCCAGGCCAGGCGCAGGGCCAGGCCAGGCCAGGCCAGGCCAGGCCAGGCCAGGCCAGGCCAGGCCAGGCCAGGCCAGGCCAGGCCAGGCCAGGCCAGGCCAGGCCAGGCCAGTGCTCAGGCCAGGGCCAGGCCAGGGCCAGGGCCAGGCCAGGGCCAGGCCAGGCCAGGCCAGGCCAGGCCAGGCCAGGCCAGGCCAGGCCAGGCCAGGCCAGGCCAGGCCAGGCCAGGCCAGGCCAGGCCAGGCCAGGCCAGGCCAGGCCAGGCCAGGCCAGGCCAGGCCAGGCCAGGCCAGGCCAGGCCAGGCCAGGCCAGGCCAGGCCAGGCCAGGCCAGGCCAGGCCAGGCCAGGCCAGGCCAGGCCAGGCCAGGCCAGGCCAGGCCAGGCCAGGCCAGGCCAGGCCAGGCCAGGCCAGGCCAGGCCAGGCCAGGCCAGGCCAGGCCAGGCCAGGCCAGGCCAGGCCAGGCCAGGCCAGGCCAGGCCAGGCCAGGCCAGGCCAGGCCAGGCCAGGCCAGGCCAGGCCAGGCCAGGCCAGGCCAGGCCAGGCCAGGCCAGGCCAGGCCAGGCCAGGCCAGGCCAGGCCAGGCCAGGCCAGGCCAGGCCAGGCCAGGCCAGGCCAGTGCCAGGGCCAGGCCAGGCCAGGCCAGGCCAGGCCAGGCCAGGCCAGGCCAGGCCAGGCCAGGCCAGGCCAGGCCAGGCCAGGCCAGGCCAGGCCAGGCCAGGCCAGGCCAGGCCAGGCCAGGCCAGGCCAGGCCAGGCCAGGCCAGGCCAGGCCAGGCCAGGCCAGGCCAGGCCAGGCCAGGCCAGGCCAGGCCAGGCCAGGCCAGGCCAGGCCAGGCCAGGCCAGGCCAGGCCAGGCCAGAGCCAGGCCAGGCCAGGGCCAGGCCAGGCCAGGGCCAGGCCAGGGCCAGGCCAGGCCAGGCCAGGCCAGGCCAGGCCAGGCCAGGCCAGGCCAGGCCAGGCCAGGCCAGGCCAGGCCAGGCCAGGCCAGGCCAGGCCAGGCCAGGCCAGGCCAGGCCAGGCCAGGCCAGGCCAGGCCAGGCCAGGCCAGGCCAGGCCAGGCCAGGCCAGGCCAGGCCAGGCCAGGCCAGGCCAGGCCAGGCCAGGCCAGGCCAGGCCAGGCCAGGCCAGGCCAGGCCAGGCCAGGCCAGGCCAGGCCAGGCCAGGCCAGGCCAGGCCAGGCCAGGCCAGGCCAGGCCAGGCCAGGCCAGGCCAGGCCAGGCCAGGCCAGGCCAGGCAGCCAGGGCCAGGCCAGGCCAGGCCAGGCCAGGCCAGGCCAGGCCAGGCCAGGCCAGGCCAGGCCAGGCCAGGCCAGGCCAGGCCAGGCCAGGCCAGGCCAGGCCAGGCCAGGCCAGGCCAGGCCAGGCCAGGCCAGGCCAGGCCAGGCCAGGCCAGGCCAGGCCAGGCCAGGCCAGGCCAGGCCAGGCCAGGCCAGGCCAGGCCAGGCCAGGCCAGGCCAGGCCAGGCCAGGCCAGGCCAGGCCAGGCCAGGCCAGGCCAGGCCAGGCCAGGCCAGGCCAGGCCAGGCCAGGCCAGGCCAGGCCAGGCCAGGCCAGGCCAGGCCAGGCCAGGCCAGGCCAGGCCAGGCCAGGCCAGGCCAGGCCAGGCCAGGCCAGGCCAGGCCAGGCCAGGCCAGGCCAGGCCAGGCCAGGCCAGGCCAGGCCAGGCCAGGCCAGGCCAGGCCAGGCCATGGCCAGCGCCAGGGCCAGGCCAGGCCAGGCCAGGCCAGGCCAGGCCAGGCCAGGCCAGTGCCAGGGCCAGGCCAGGCCAGGGCCAGGCCAGGCCAGGCCAGGCCAGGCCAGGCCAGGCCAGGCCAGGCCAGGCCAGGCCAGGCCAGGCCAGGCCAGGCCAGGCCAGGCCAGGCCAGGCCAGGCCAGGCCAGGCCAGGCCAGGCCAGGCCAGGCCAGGCCAGGCCAGGCCCAGGGCCAGGCCAGGCCAGGACCAGGCCAGGCCAGGCCAGGCCAGGCCAGGCCAGGCCAGGCCAGGCCAGGCCAGGCCAGGCCAGGCCAGGCCAGGCCAGGCCAGGCCAGGCCAGGCCAGGCCAGGCCAGGCCAGGCCAGGCCAGGCCAGGCCAGGCCAGGCCAGGCCAGGCCAGGCCAGGCCAGGCCAGGCCAGGCCAGGCCAGGCCAGGCCCAGGCCAGGCCAGGCCAGGCCAGGCCAGGCCAGGCCAGGCCAGGCCAGGCCAGGCCAGGCCAGGCCAGGCCAGGCCAGGCCAGGCCAGGCCAGGCCAGGCCAGGCCAGGCCAGGCCAGGCCCAGGCCAGGCCAGGCCAGGCCAGGCCAGGCCAGGCCAGGCCAGGCCAGGCCAGGCCAGGCCAGGCCAGGCCAGGCCAGGCCAGGCCAGGCCAGGCCAGGCCAGGCCAGGCCAGGCCAGGCCAGGCCAGGCCAGGCCAGGCCAGGCCAGGCCAGGCCAGGCCAGGCCAGGCCAGGCCAGGCCAGGCCAGGCCAGGCCAGGCCAGGCCAGGCCAGGCCAGGCCAGGCCAGGCCAGGCCAGGCCAGGCCAGGCCAGGCCAGGCCAGGCCAGGCCAGGCCAGGCCAGGCCAGGCCAGGCCAGGCCAGGCCAGGCCAGGCCAGAGCCAGGCCAGGCCAGGCCAGGCCAGGCCAGGCCAGGCCAGGCCAGGCCAGGCCAGGCCAGGCCAGGCCAGGCCAGGCCAGGCCAGGCCAGGCCAGGCCATGGCCAGGCCAGGCCAGGCCAGGGCCAGGGCCAGGCCAGGCCAGGCCAGGGCCAGGCCAGGCCAGGCCAGGCCAGGCCAGGCCAGGCCAGGCCAGGCCAGGCCAGGCCAGGCCAGGCCAGGCCAGGCCAGGCCAGGCCAGGCCAGGCCAGGCCAGGCCAGGCCAGGCCAGGCCAGGCCAGGCCAGGCCAGGCCAGGCCAGGCCAGGCCAGGCCAGGCCAGGCCAGGCCAGGCCAGGCCAGGCCAGGCCAGGCCAGGCCAGGCCAGGCCAGGCCAGGCCAGGCCAGGCCAGGCCAGGCCAGTGCCAGGGCCAGGCCAGGGCCAGGCCAGGCACAGGCCAGGCCAGGGCCAGGCCAGGCCAGGCCAGGCCAGGCCAGGCCAGGCCAGGCCAGGCCAGGCCAGGCCAGGCCAGGCCAGGCCAGGCCAGGCCAGGCCAGGCCAGGCCAGGCCAGGCCAGGCCAGGCCAGGCCAGGCCAGGCCACGCCAGGGCCAGGCCAGGCCAGGGCCAGGCCAGGGCCAGGCCAGGCCAGGGCCAGGCCAGTGCCAGGCCAGGCCAGGCCAGGGCCAGGCCAGTGCCAGGCCAGGCCAGGCCAGGCCAGGCCAGGCCAGGCCAGGCCAGGCCAGGCCAGGCCAGGCCAGGCCAGGCCAGGCTCAGGGCCAGGCCAGGCCAGGCCAGGCCAGGCCCAGCCAGGGCGGCCAGGGCCAGGGCCAGGCCAGGCCAGGCCAGGGCCAGGGCCAGGCCAGGCCCAGGCCAGGCCAGTGGCCAGGGCCCAGGCCAAGGGCCAGGCCACCAGGCCAGGGCCAGGCCAGGCCCAGGCCAGGCCAGGGCCAGGGCCAGGGCCAGGGCCAGGGCCAGGGCCAGGCCAGGACAGGCCAGGGCCAGGGCCAGGCCAGGCCAGGCCAGGACCAGGCCCAGGCCAGGCCAGGCCGCCAGGCCAGGCCAGGCCTCCAGGCCAGGCCAGGCCAGGGCCAGGCCAGGCCAGGGCCAGGCCAGGCCAGGCCAGGCCAGGCCAGGCCAGGCCAGGCCAGGCCAGGCCAGGCCAGGCCAGGGCTCAGGCAGGCCAGGCCAGGGCCAGGGCCCAGGACGGGCAGGGCCAGTGCCAGCCCAGGCCAGGGGCCAGGTCAGGGCCAGGCCAGGGCCAGGCCAGGCCAGGGCCAGGCAGGGCCAGGGCCAGGCCAGCAAGGCCAGGGCCAGACCAGGCCAGGCCAGGCCAGGCCTCAGTCCAGGGAAGGCCCACACCACGCACCGAATGGCGA
>BSDF01000227.1:0-13991 GCA_027925045.1 Hypotaenidia okinawae
CTTCCCAACAGCCCCCCGTTTTCCTAGGCAGGACGTAATTGGCATGGAATACTCTCTTTGGCCCATCTGGGTCACCTGTCCAGGCTTCGCCCCTCCTTTCTCAAGAATAGAGAAATAGAAGAAGCTAAGAAAGTCCTTGACTGTCTGACTGCAGCTAAGAACATCAGGGTGTTATCAGCACTGCTTTCATTTTAACTCCCAAACACAGCGTTCCATCAGCTGCTACAAATGAAGTTAACTCTATCCTGACTGAAACCAGGACAGTAAGGCTCTTAGCCTTTTCCTTTGCCAGCAAAGAGGGAACATTCCTGGTACCTCCTAAGGTTTTTTTCTCAGCCGTAGCAGAGTGCAATTCAAAACATGGTAAACGTCCACCAAGAACTCCCAAAGAAAAGTAGCTAGGACTGAAAGGCATAGCTTGTCTGAAACCTCCTAACAGAACAGACAAGCAGCCCCTGTCACTCTGGCTCTCAGCCATTTCTTTTGCCAGGAAAGAAAGAACATTCCTGGTAACTCCTAAAGATGTTTGTCTCGGCCGTAAGAGACTGCAGGTCAAAACATGCTAAAGGTCCAGCAAGAACTCCCAAACTAAAGAAGCTAGGACTGAAAGGCATAGCTTGTATGAAACGTCTTAAGAGAAGACAGAAGCAGCACCTGTCACTTTGTTTCTCAGCCTTTTCCATTGCCAGTAAAGAGGGAACATTCCTGGTACCTCCTAAGGTGTGTTTCTTAGATGTAAAAGACTGCAATTGAAAACATGCTACACGTCCAGCAAAAACTCCCAAACTAAAGAAGCTAGGACTGAAAGACTTAGCTTGTCTGAAACCTCTTAAGAGAAAACAGAGGTATCCCCTGTCACTCTGTTTGTCAGCCTTTTCCTTTGCAAGGAAAGAGGGAACATTGCTGGTACCTACTAAGGTGTGTTTCTTAGATGTAAAATACTGCAAATCAAAAAATGCTAAACGTCCAGCAATAACTCTCAAACTAAAGAAGCTAGGACTGAAAGATATACCTTGTCTGAAACATCCTAACTTAAGTTAGAAGCAGCCCCTGTGTCCTGGTTTCAGTCAGGATAGAGTTAACTTCATTTGTAACAGCTGATGGAATGCTGTGTTTGGGAGTTAAAATGAAAGCAGTGCTGATAACACCCTGATGCTCTTAGTTGCAGTCAGACAGTCAAGGACTTTCTCAGCTTCTTCGTATTTCTCTATTCATGAGAAAGGAGGGGCGAAGCCAGGACAGGTGACCCAGATGGGCCAAAGAGTATATTCCATGCCAATGACGTCCTGCCCAGGAGAACGGGGGGCTGTTGTGAAGAAGAAGAGGGGCGGTCTCGGGACGCGTGCTTCTTGGGGGGATGGTCGGGTTCCGGGACAGCTCTGGGTGGTACGGCCTGAGTTGTGTGGTTCGGTGAGAAACTGCATTGTGTATCAATAGTTTCATATTCTTTTGCTATAAAGTCCTGTTAGCATTGTTATATTTTATTTTTTCTGTTATCTTAGTAAACTATCCTTATCCCAACCCACGGGCCTCTTAGTTTCTTGGTTTTGGAGTTATTTGTCCCTTCCTTTTCCCTTCCCTTGTTTCCCCCTCTTTTCCCTTTTTCCCTGCTCTTTTACTTTAAGGAGCAGGCAGCTGCGTGGATCTCGGCCCACAGCCGGGGTGAAACCACGACACCCTGTCATTCTGGCTCTCAGCCTTTTCTTTGGCGAGGAAAGAGGGAACAATCCTGATAACGACTAAGGGTTTTTTTTTTTGCCATAGCAGAATGCAATTCAAAACATGCTAAAAGTCCAGCAATAATGCCCCAACGAAAGAAGCTAGGACTGAAAGACATAGCTTGTCTGAAACCTCCTATCAGAACACACAAACAGCCCTTTTCAGTCTGGTTCGCAGATTTTTCGTTTTCCAGGAAAGAAGAAACATTCCTGGTACCTCCTAAGGTGCTTTTCTCAGCCGTAGAAGATCAGAACACAGGAACAAACAGCCCTTGTCAGTTGGGATATCAGCCTTCACCTTTGCCAGGAAACGGGAAACATTCCTGGTACCTCCTAAGGGGTTTTTCTCAGCCTGTAGCAGACTGCAATTCAAAACATGCTAAACGTCCAGTAATAACTGCCAAACTAAAGAAGCTAGGACTGAAAGACATAGCTTGTCTGAAACGTCCTAACAGAACACACAAACAGCCCTTTTATGTCTGTCTCTCAGCTTTCTCCTTTGACAGGAAAGAGGGAACATTCCTGGTACCTGCTACGGGGTTTTTCTCAGCCGCAGGAGACTGCAATTCAAAACATCTAAACATCCAGCAATAACTCCCAAACTAAAGATGCTAGGACTGAAAGGCATAACTTTTCTGAAACCTCCTAACTGAAGTCAGAAGAAGCCCATGTAACACTGGCTCTCAGCCTTTTCCTTTGCCAGGCAATAAGGAACTTTCCAGGTACCTGCTAAGTGGTTTTTCTCGTCCGTATCAGACTGCAATTCAAAAAATGTTAAACGTCCAGCAATAAATCCCAAACGAAAGATGGTGGGACTGAAAGGCATAGCTTGTCTGAAACTTCCTTTACGATGTCAGAAGCACCTTCTGTCCCTCTGGCTCTCAGCGTTTTCCTTTGCCAGGAAAGAGGGAACATTCGTGGAACCTCCTAAGTGGTGTTTCTCAGCCGTAGCAGACTGCAATTCAAAACATGCTAAACGTCCAGCAATAACTCCCAAAATAAATGATGCTGGGACTGAAAGACATAACTTGTCTGAAAATATTGACAGAAGTCAGAAGAAGCCCATGTCACTCTGGCTCTCAGCCTTTTCCTTTGCAAGGAAAGAGGGAACATTCTTTGAACCGACTAAGGGGTGTTTCCTGGCCATAGCAGACTGCAATTCAAAACATCTAAACATCCAGCAATAACTCCCAATCAAAAGAAGCTAGGAATGAAAGACATAGCTTGTCTGAAACTTCTTTTATGATGTCAGAAGCAGCTCGTGTCCCTCTGGCTATCAGCGTTTTCCTTTGCCAGGAAAGAAGGAACATTCCTGGTACCTGCTAAGGGGTTTTTCTCGGCCCTAGCAGTCTGCAATTCAAAACATACTAAACGACCAGCAATAACTCCCAAACAAAAGATACTGGTATTGAAAGACATAACTTGTCTGAAACGTCCTAACTAAAGTCAGAAGCAGCCCATGTAACACTAGCTCTCAGCCTTTTCATTTGTTAGGAAACAGGGAACGTTCCTGGTACCTGATAAGGGGTTTTTCTCGGCCATAGCAGACTGCAATTCAAAACATCTAAACGTCCAGCAATAATTCCCAAAAGAAAGAAGCTGGGTCTGAAAGAAATAGCTTGTCTGAAAAGTCCTATCTGAAGTCAGAAGCAGCCCATGTAACACTGCCTTTCAGTCTTTTCCTTTGCCAGCAAAGAGGGAACATTCCTGGTACCTGCTAAGGGGTTTATCTCGGCCGTAGCAGTCTGCAATTCAAAACATGCTAAACGTCCAGCAATAACTCCAAAACTAAAGACGATAGGTCTGAAAGACACAACTTGTCTGAAAACTCCTAACTGAAGTCAGTAGCAGCCCATGTCACACTGGCTCTCAGCCCTTTCCTTTGCCAGGAAACAGGGAACATTCCTGGTACCTGATAAGGGGTTTTTCTCGGCCATAGCAGACTGCAATTGAAAACATGCTAAAAGTCCAGCAATAACTTCCAAACTAAAGATGCTGGTACTGAAAGTCATAACTTGTCTGAAACCTCCTATCTAAAGTCAGAAGCAGCTCATGTCACTGTGGATATCAGTTTTTTCCTTTTCAGGAAAGAAGGAACATTCCTGGTACCTGCTAAGGGGTTTATCTCGGCCGTAGCAGTCTGCAATTCAAAACATGCTAAAAGTCCAGCAACAGCTCCCAAACTAAAGACGATAGGTCTGAAAGATATAACTTGTCTGAAAAGTCCTAACTGAAGTCAGAAGCAGCCCATGTAACACTGGCTCTCAGCCCTTTCCTTTGCCAGGAAAGAGGGAACATTCCTGGTACCTGCTAAGGGGTTTTTCTAGGCCATAGCAGACTGCAATTGAAAACATGCTAAACGTCCAGCAATAACTTCCAAACTAAAGATGCTGGTACTGAAAGTCATAACTTGTCTGAAACCTCCTATCTAAAGTCAGAAGCAGCTCTTGTTACTGTGGATATCAGTTTTTTCCTTTTCAGGAAAGAAGGAACATTCCTGGTACCTGCTAAGGGGTTTTTCTCGGCCGTAGCAGTCTGCAATTCAAAACATGCCAAACGTCCAACAATAACTCCCAAACTAAAGATACTGGTATTGAAAGACAGAGTTTGTCTGAAACCTGTTAAATGAAGTCAGAAGTAGCACATGTAACACTGGCTCTCAGCGTTTTCCTTTGCCAGGAAAGAAGGAACATTTCTGGTACTTGCTAAGGGGTGTTTCTTGGCCGTAGCAGACTGCAATTCAAAACATGCTAAACGTCCAGCAATAAGTCCCAAACTAAAGACGCTAGGTCTGAAAAACTTAGCTTCTCTGAAACCTACTAACTGAAGTCAGAAGCAGCCCATGTCACACTGGCGCTCAGCCTTTTCCTTTGCCAGGAAAGAGCGAACATTGCTGGTACCGACTAAGGGGTTTTTCTCGGTTGTAGCAGACTGCAATTCAAAACACGCTAAACGTCCAGCAATAACTCCCAAACAAAAGAAGCTAGGAATGAAAGACATAGTTTGTCTGAAACTTCCTTTATGATGTCAGAAGCAGCTCCTTTCCCTCTGGCTATCAGCCTTTTCCTTTGCCAGGAAAGAAGGAACATTCCTGGTACCTGCTAAGTGGTGTTTCTCAGCCGTAGCAGACTGAAATTAAAAACATGCTAAACGTCCAGCAATAACTCCCAAAAAAAGAAGCTGGTACTGAAAGACATAGTTTGTCTGAAAAATCCTAACTGAAGTAAGAAGCAGCCCATGTCACACTGGCTCTCAGCCTTTTCCTTTGACAGGAAAGAAGGAACATTTCTGTTACTTGCTACGTGGTGTTTCTTGGCCGTAGCAGACTGCAATTCAAAACATGCTAAACGTCCAGCAATAACTCCCAAACTAAAGACGGTAGGACTGAAAAACATAGCTTGACTGAAATCTCCTAACTGAAGTCAGAAGCAGCTCCTGTCACTCTGGATATCAGCCTTTTCCTTTGCCAGGAAAGAGGGAATATTCCTTGTACCGACTAAGTGGTATTTCTCGGCCGTAGCAGACTGCAATTCAAAACACGCTAAATGTCCAGCAATAACTCCCAAACTAAAGACGCAAGGACTGAAAAACATAGCTTGTCTGAAACCTCCTAACTGAAGTCAGAAGCAGCTCCTGTCACTCTGGATATCAGCCTTTTCCTTTGCCAGGAATGAGGGAACATTCCTGGTACCTGCTAAGTTTTTTTCTCGGCCGTAGCAGTATGCAATTCTTAACATGCTAATTGTCCAGCAATAACTCCCAAAGTAAAGACGCTAGGGATGACTGAAAAACTTAGCTTGACTGAAACCTCCTAACTAAAGTCAGAAGCAGCCCGTGTAACACTAGCTCTCAGCCTTTTCCTTTGCCAGGAAAGAGGGAACATTCCTGGTACCTGATAAGGGTTTTTTTTTCGCCATAGCAGACTGCAATTCAAAACATCTAAACATCCAGAAATAACTCCCAAACGAAAGAAGCTATGGCTGAAAGAAATCGCTTGTCTGAAAAGTCCTATCTGAAGTCAGAAGCAGCCCATGTCACACTGGCTCTCAGCCTTTTCCTTTGCCAGGAAGGAGCGAACATTCCTGGTACCCGCTAAGGGGTTTTTGTCGGCCGTAGCAGTCTGCAATTGAAAACATGCTAAACGTCCAGTAATAACTTCCAAACTAAAGATGCTGGTACTGAAAGTCATAACTTGTCTGAAACCTCCTATCTAAAGTCAGAAGCAGCTCATGTCACTGTGGATATCAGTCTTTTCCTTTGCCAGGAAAGAAGGAACATTCCTGGTACTTGCTAAAGGGTTTTTCTCGGCCGCAGCAATCTGCAAGTCAAAACATGCTAAACGTCCAGCAATAACTCCCAAACTAAAGATGCTGGTATTGAAGGACAGAGTTTGTCTGAAACCTGTGAAATGCAGTCAGAAGCAGCACATCTAACACAGGCTCTCAGCCTTTTCCTATGCCAGGAAAGAGGGAACATTCCTGGTACCTGCTAAGGGGTGTTTCTTGGGCGTAGCAGTCTGCAATTCAAAACATGCTAAACGTCCAGCAATAACTCCCAAACAAAAGATGCTAGGACTGAAAAACATAGCTTATCTGAAAACTCCTAACTGAAGTCAGAAGCAGCCCATGTAACACTAGCTCTCAGCCTTTTCCTTTGGCAGGAAAGAGCGAACATTCCTGGTACCGACTAAGTGGTTTTTCTCGGTCGTAGGAGAATACAAATCTAAACATGCTAAACGTCCAGCAATAACTCCCAAACAAAAGAAGCTATTAATGAAAGACATAACTTGTCTGTAATCTCCTAACTAAAGTCAGAAGCAGCCCATGTAACACTAGCTTTCAGCCTTTTCCTTTGCCAGGAAAGAGGGAACATTCCTGGTACCTGCTAAGGGGTTTTTCTCGGCCATAGCAGTCTGCAATTGAAAACATGCTAAACGTCCAGCAAGAACTTCTAAACTAAAGATGCTGTTACTGAAAGTCATAACTTGTCTGAAACCTCCTATCTAAAGTCAGAAACAGCTCATGTCACTGTGGATATCAGCCTTTTCCTTTGCCAAGAAAGAGGGAACATTCCTGGTACCTGTTAAGGGGTTTTTGTCGGCCGTAGCAGTCTGCAATTGAAAACATGCTAAACGTCCAGCAATAACTCCCAAACTAAAGACGCTAGGTCTGAAAGACATAACTTGTCTGAAACCTCATAACTGAAGTCAGAAGAAGCCATTGTCACACTGACTGTCAGCCTTTTCCTTTGCCAGGAAAGAGCGAAAATTTCTAGTACTTTCTAAGGGGTGTTTCTTGGGCGTAGCAGTCTGCAATTGAAAACATGCTAAACGTCCAGCAATAACTCCCAAAATAAAGATACTGGTATTGAAAGACATAACTTGTCTGAAAACTCCTAACTGAAGTCAGAAGCAGCCCATGTCACACTTGTTCTCAGCCTTTTCCTTTGCCAGGAAAGAGGGAACATTCCTGGTACCTGCTAAGGGGTTTTTGTCGGCCGTAGCAGTCTGCAATTGAAAACATGCTAAACGTCCAGCAATAACTCCCAAACTAAAGACGCTGGTACTGAAAGTCATAACTTGTCTGAAACCTCCTATCTAAAGTCAGAAACAGCTCATGTCACTGTGGATATCAGTCTTTACCTTTGCCAAGAAAGAGGGAACGTAGCTGATACCTGATAAAAGGGTTTTTCTGTGCCTCAGCAGTCTGCAATTGAAAACATGCTAAACGTCCAGCAATAACTCCCAAACTAAAGACGCTAGGTCTGAAAGACATAACTTGTCTGAAAACTCCTAACTGAAGTCAGAAGCAGCCCATGTCACACTGGCTCTCAGTCTATTCCTTTGCCAGAAAAGAGCGAACATTGCTGGTACCGACTAAGGGGTTTTTCTCGGTCGTAGCAGAATACATAAATAAACATGCTAAACATCCAGCAATAACTCCCAAACAAAAGAAGCTAGGAATGCAAGACATAGCTTGTCTGAAACTTCCTTTATGATGTCAGAAGCAGCTCGTGTCCCTGTGGCTATCACCGTTTTCCTTTGCCAGGAAAGAAGGAACATTCGTGGTACCTGCTAAGTGGTGTTTCTCAGCCGTAGCAGACTGCAATTCAAAACATGCTAAACATCCAGCAATAACTCCCAAACTAAATATGCTGCTATTGAAAGACAGAGTTCGTCTGAAAGCTGTTAAATGAAGTCAGAAGCAGCCCATGTAACACTGGCTCTCAGCGTTTTCCTTTGCCAGGAAAGAAGGAACATTTCTGGTACTTGCTAAGGGGTGTTTCTTGGCCGCAGCAGTCTGCAATTCAAAACATGCTAAACGTCCAGCAATAACTCCCAAACTAAAGACGCTAGGTCTGAAAGACATAACTTGTCTGAAACCTCATAACTGAAGTCAGAAGCAGCCCATGTCACACTGGCTCTCAGCCTTTTCCTTTGCCAGGAAAGAGCGAACATTTCTGGTACTTGCTAAGGGGTTTTTCTCGGTCGTAACAGTCTGCAATTCAAAACATGCTAAACGTCCAGCAATAACTCCCAAACTAAAGATTCTGGTATTGAAAGACATAACTTGTCTGAAACCTCATAACTGAAGTCAGAAGAAGCCCATGTCACACTGGCTCTCAGCCTTTTCCTTTACCAGAAAAGAGCGAACATGGCTGGTACCGACTAAGGGGTTTTTCTCGGTCGTAGCAGAATAAAAAAATAAACTTCAAAACATCCAGCAATAACTCCCAAACAAAAGAAGTTAGGAATGAAAGACATAGCTTGTCTGAAACTTGCTTTATGATGTCAGAAGCAGCTCGTGTCCCTCTGGCTCTCAGCCTTTTCCTTTGCCAGGAAAGAAGGAACATTCGTGGTATCTTCTAAGTGGTGTTTCTCAGCCGTAGCAGTCTGCAATTCAAAACATGCTAAACGTCCAGCAATAACTCCCAAACTAAAGATGCTGCTATGGAAAGACAGAGTTCGTCTGAAAGCTGTTAAATGAAGTCAGAAGCAGCCCATGTAACACTGGCTCTCAGCGTTTTCCTTTGCCAGGAAAGAAGGAACATTTCTGGTACTTGCTAAGGGGTGTTTCTTGGCCGTAGCAGTCTGCAATTGAAAACATGCTAAACGTCCAGCAATAACTCCAAAACTAAAGCCGCTATTACTGAAAAACTTAGCTTCTCTGAAACCTAGTAACTGAAGTCAGAAGCAGCCCGTGTCACACTGGCTCTCAGTCTTTTCCTTTGCCAGGAAAGAGGGAACATTCCTGGTACCTGCTAAGGGGTTTTTGTCGGCCGTAGCAGTCTGCAATTGAAAACATGCTAAACGTCCAGCAATAACTTCCAAACTAAAGATGCTGGTACTGAAAGTCATAACTTGTCTGAATCCTCCTATCTAAAGTCAGAAGCAGCTCATGTCACTGTGGATATCAGCCTTTTCCTTTGCCAAGAAAGAGGGAACAGACCTGGTACCTGATAAGGGGCTTTTCTGGGCCGCAGCAGTCTGCAATTCATAACATGCTAAGCGTCCAGCAATACCTCCCAAACTAAAGACGCTAGGTCTGAAAGACATAACTTGTCTGAAACCTCATAACTGAAGTCAGAAGAAGCCCATGTCACACTGGCTCTCAGCCTTTTCCTTTGCCAGGAAAGAGCGAACATTCCTGGTACCGACTAAGGGGTTTTTCTCGGTCGTAACAGACTGCAAATCAAAAAATGCTAAACGTCCAGCAATAACTCTTAAAAAAAAGAAGCTAGGAATGAAAGACATAGCTTGTCTGAAACTTTGTTTATGATGTCAGAAGCAGCTCGTGTCCCTCTGGCTCTCAGCCTTTTCCTTTGCAAGGAAAGAAGGAACATTTGTGGTACCTTCTAAGTGGTGTTTCTCAGCCGTAGCAGACTGGCATTGAAAACATACTAAACGTCCAGCAATAAATCCCAAACTAAAGATACTGGTATTGAAAGACATAACTTGTCTGAAAACTCCAAACTGAAGTCAGAAGCAGCCCATGTCACACTGGCTCTCAGCCTTTTCCTTTGCCAGGAAAGAGGGAACATTCCTGGTACCTGATAAAGGGGTTTTCTCGGCCGTAGCAGTCTGCAATTGAAAACATGCTAAACGTCCAGCAATAACTTCCAAACTAAAGACGCTGGTACTGAAAGTCATAACTTGTCTGAAACCTCCTATCTAAAGTCAGAAACAGCTCATGTCACTGTGGATATCAGCCTTTACCTTTGCCAAGAAAGAGGGAACGTAGGTGATACCTGATAAAAGGGTTTTTCTGGGCGGCAGCAGTCTGCAATTGAAAACATGCTAAACGTCCAGCAATAACTCCCAAACTAAAGACGCTAGGTCTGAAAGACATAACTTGTCTGAAAACTCCTAACTGAAGTCAGAAGCAGCCCATGTCACGCTGGCTCTCAGTCTATTCCTTTGCCAGAAAAGAGCGAACATTGCTGGTACCGTCTAAGGGGTTTTTCTCGGTCGTAGCAGAATACATAAATAAACATGCTAAACATCCAGCAATAACTCCCAAACAAAAGAAGCTAGGAATGCAAGACATAGCTTGTCTGAAATTTCCTTTATGATGTTAGAAGCAGCTCGTGTCCCTCTGGCTATCAGCGTTTTCCTTTGCCAGGAAAGAATGAACATTCGTGGTACCTTCTAAGTGGTGTTTCTCAGCCGTAGCAGACTGGCATTGAAAACATACTAAACGTCCAGCAATAACTCCCAAACTAAATATGCTGCTATTGAAAGACAGAGTTCGTCTGAAAGCTGTTAAATGAAGTCAGAAGCAGCCCATGTAACACTGGCTCTCAGCGTTTTCCTTTGCCAGGAAAGAAGGAACATTTCTGGTACTTGCTAAGGGGTGTTTCTTGGCCGTAGCAGTCTGCAATTCAAAACATGCTAAACGTCCAGCAATAACTCCAAAACTAAAGCCGCTATTACTGAAAAACTTAGCTTCTCTGAAACCTAGTAACTGAAGTCAGAAGCAGCCCGTGTCACACTGGCTCTCAGTCTTTTCCTTTGCAAGGAAAGAGCGAACATTCCTGGTACCTGCTAAGGGGTTTTTGTCGGCCGTAGCAGTCTGCAATTGAAAACATGCTAAACGTCCAGCAATAACTTCCAAACTAAAGATGCTGGTACTGAAAGTCATAACTTGTCTGAATCCTCCTATCTAAAGTCAGAAGCAGCTCATGTCACTGTGGATATCAGCCTTTACCTTTGCCAAGAAAGAGGGAACAGACCTGGTACCTGATAAGGGGCTTTTCTGGGCCGCAGCAGTCTGCAATTCATAACATGCTAAGCGTCCAGCAATACCTCCCAAACTAAAGACGCTAGGTCTGAAAGACATAACTTGTCTGAAACCTCATAACTGAAGTCAGAAGAAGCCCATGTCACACTGGCTCTCAGCCTTTTCCTTTGCCAGGAAAGAGCGAACATTCCTGGTACCGACTAACGGGTTTATCTCGGTCGTAACAGACTGCAAATCAAAAAATGCTAAACGTCCAGCAATAACTCTTAAAAAAAAGAAGCTAGGAATGAAAGACATAGCTTGTCTGAAACTTTGTTTATGATGTCAGAAGCAGCTCGTGTCCCTCATGCTCTCAGCCTTTTCCTTTGCAAGGAAAGAAGGAACATTCGTGGTACCTTCTAAGTGGTGTTTCTCAGCCGTAGCAGACTGGCATTGAAAACATACTAAACGTCCAGCAATAAATCCCAAACTAAAGATACTGGTATTGAAAGATATAACTTGTCTGAAAACTCCTAATTGAAGTCAGAAGCAGCCCATGTCACACTGGCTCTCAGCCTTTTCCTTTGCCAGGAAAGAGGGAACATTCCTGGTACCTGCTAAGGGGTTTTTGTCGGCCGTAGCAGTCTGCAATTGAAAACATGCTAAACGTCCAGCAATAACTCCCAAACTAAAGACGCTGGTACTGAAAGTCATAACTTGTCTGAAAACTCCTATCTAAAGTCAGAAACTGCTCATGTCACTGTGGATATCAGCCTTTACCTTTGCCAAGAAAGAGGGAACGTAGGTGATACCTGATAAAAGGGTTTTTCTGGGCGGCAGCAGTCTGCAATTGAAAACATGCTAAACGTCCAGCAATAACTCCCAAACTAAAGACGCTAGGTCTGAAACACATAACTTGTCTGAAAACTCCTAACTGAAGTCAGAAGCAGCTCATGTCACACGGGCTCTCAGTGTTTTCCTTTGCCAGGAGAGAGCGAACATTTTTCGTACCGACTCAGGGGTTTTTCTCGGTCGTAGCAGAATACAAAAAGAAACATGCCAAACATCCAGCAATAACTCCCAAACAAAAGAAGTTAGGAATGAAAGACATAGCTTGTCTGAAACTTCCTTTATGATGTCAGAAGCAGCTCGTGTCCCTCTGGCTATCAGCGTTTTCCTTTGCCAGGAAAGAGGGAACATTCTTGGCACCTTCTAAGTGGTGTTTCTCAGCCGTAGCAGACTGCAATTCAAAACATGCTAAACGTCCAGCAATAACTCCCAAACTAAAGACGCTAGGTCTGAAAGACATAACTTGTCTGAAACCTCATAACTGAAGTCAGAAGAAGCCATTGTCACACTGACTGTCAGCCTTTTCCTTTGCCAGGAAAGAGCGAACATTTCTGGTACTTTCTAAGGGGTTTTTCTCGGTCGTAACAGTCTGCAATTCAAAACATGCTAAACGTCCAGCAATAACTACCAAACTAAAGATATTGGTATTGAAAGACATAACTTGTCTGAAACCTCATAACTGAAGTCAGAAGAAGCCCATGTCACACTGGCTCTCAGCCTTTTCCTTTGCCAGGATAGAGGGAACATTCCTGGTACCTGCTAAGGGGTTTTGCTCGGCCGTAGCAGTCTGCAATTGAAAACATGCTAAACGTCCAGCAATAACTTCCAAACTAAAGATGCTGGTACTGAAAGTCATAACTTGTCTGAAACCTCCTATCTAAAGTCAGAAACTGCTCATGTCACTGTGGATATCAGCCTTTACCTTTGCCAAGAAAGAGGGAACGTAGCTGATACCTGATAAAAGGGTTTTTCTGTGCCTCAGCAGTCTGCAATTGAAAACATGCTAAACGTCCAGCAATAACTCCCAAACTAAAGACGCTAGGTCTGAAAGACATAACTTGTCTGAAAACTCCTAACTGAAGTCAGAAGCAGCCCATGTCACGCTGGCTCTCAGTCTATTCCTTTGCCAGAAAAGAGCGAACATTGCTGGTACCGTCTAAGGGGTTTTTCTCGGTCGTAGCAGAATACAAAAATAAAAAAATAAACATCCAGCAATAACTCCCAAACAAAAGAAGCTAGGAATGCAAGACATAGCTTGTCTGAAATTTCCTTTATGATGTCAGAAGCAGCTCGTGTCCCTCTGGCTATCAGCGTTTTCCTTTGCCAGGAAAGAAGGAACATTCGTGGTACCTGCTAAGTGGTGTTTCTCAGCCGTAGCAGACTGCAATTCAAAACATGCTAAACGTCCAGCAATAACTCCCAAACTAAAGATGCTGCTATGGAAAGACAGAGTTCGTCTGAAAGCTGTTAAATGAAGTCAGAAGCACCACATGTAACACTGGCTCTCAGCGTTTTCCTTTGCCCTCAGGCAAGAAGGAACATTTCTCGTACTTGCTAAGGGGTGTTTCTTGGCCGTAGCAGACTGCAATTCAAAACATGCTAAACGTCCAGCAATAACTCCCAAACTAAAGACGCTAGGTCTGAAAGACATAACTTGTCTGAAACCTCATAACTAAAGTCAGAAGAAGCCATTGTCACACTGACTGTCAGCCTTTTCCTTTGCCAGGAAAGAAGGAACATTCGTCGTTCCTTCTAAGTGGTGTTTCTAAGCCGTAGCAGACTGACATTGAAAACATACTAAACGTCCAGCAATAACTCCCAAACTAAAGACGCTAGGTCTGAAAGACATAACTTGTCTGAAAACTCCAAACTGAAGTCAGAAGCAGCCCATGTCACACTGCCTCTCAGCCTTTTCCTTTGCCAGGAAAGAGGGACCATTCCTGGTACCTCCTAAGGGTTTTTTCTCGGCCATAGCAGTCTGCAATTGAAAACATGCTAAACGTCCAGCAATAACTACCAAACTAAAGCCGCTATTACTGAAAAACTTAGCTTCTCTGAAACCTACTAACTGAAGTCAGAAGCAGCCCATGTCACACTGGCTCTCAGCCTTTTCCTTTGCCAGGAAAGAGCGAACATTTCTGGTACTTGCTAAGGGGTTTTTCTCGGCCATAGCAGTCTGCAATTGAAAACGTGCTAAATGTCCAGC
>BSDF01000228.1:0-13940 GCA_027925045.1 Hypotaenidia okinawae
ATCTCCAAAGGAAGCCTGCACAACACGGGCCCCATTGATAAAGGCCAAGGGGGAACACCTTGAGCTCTCAAGAACGATCAGGACCGTTCATGGGGATGCATATCGTTTAGAACAATGAAGACTCTAGATGTGGAGAGGACAAATGCAAAGGCTCGTGTGTGTAAAGATGAGCAAAGCAAGACCATTGCTTTGCTCCCAGAACAAAAGACGGAGTGGACTTCCCCTTTTCCTTCTAGGGGAAGGGTGCACATAAGACCAGGAAGGAAAGGAGGCATGAGCCCAAGTACCTGGTGCTCAAGTGTCCTGGAGCCTCAGGTAGGGATGGGGAAGGTGCCTTTCTCTGGAGATGCCCAACAGTCAGCCAGTCCAAGGCATGAAAATCCTTGACCACTTGACCCTGCTTTGAGGCAGTCTCAGACTGCTGGCTCAGTCTCTGCTGTTGTGTGAGGACCTGACCCCTCACCGCAGGCCCTCAGCCAGGAGCAACCATCAAGAAGGGAGCAGAGAGGGGCCAGTGCTCAGAAGAGCAGCAGAGGTTAGATGGGCATGTCAGAATGTTCATCTGACAGCCAGTGATGGCTCTTCTCAGTGTGTTGGTTTGAATGCCTGTAGGTTTTCAGCGTGAGGGCCAGATGGGGTTAGGGTGATCATTTCCTCAGGGGAGAGAGCAAGAGCAGGTGTTGGTGTGCGTGCAGTTCTGAGTGTTGTGAGCATGTGTGTGTATTTTGTGTTGGTGTTTTGTGTTTGTGGTGTTTGTGAGTAGGCTGTCCTTCTGGCTGGCGAAAGGGGGTAGGGTGTGTTTGTCGTGCTGGGAAGGGGGAGAGATTGTCCTGAGCAGAAAGAGCAGTGCTGTCAGCGCCAGGGAGGTGCATTCTGTGAGGTGGGAGGTGGGAGGGGCTGTGAGGGAGAGCAGAGTGGCGCAGCGGAAGCGTGCTGGGCCCATAACCCAGAGGTCGATGGATCGAAACCATCCTCTGCTAATTGCTTTGTTTTTCCTCCCTACCCTTGCATCAGCACACAGCTCCACCTAGAACGAAGTCCCTGTCCTGAGCTTTCTCACTTCCTTCAGGGAACATGGAATCCCCAGCTTCCCAGCCACAAGCAGGGACTCTGCAGGTGGGGAGGAGGACAAGCCTGGTGCTACATTTGGGAACACCAGTGCCACTGAGGAGCACATCCAGGCCTTTCTCTGTCCTGTTTGCTGCCCTGCCCATCTGCAGGTGCAGCCTGGAGCAGGCAACCTGCAAACCTCCAGACCTGAAAACCCACCAGCCTGCAAGGACTGAGATGTTCCATGCCCTCAAGTGTCTGGACTGCTATTGACATCTGACCAGTTGGGAGCCTGGTTACCTTTCCATGGAAAACCACCACACTCTGAGGTGTCCAAGAAAAAGAAAGGGATGGGGAGAGATAGAGAGAGAGAATTTGTTAGGTTGGCCAAGAAGCACAAGAGCATCCTGGCCTGTTTCAGGAAGGGGGCAAGGCAGGGTGAAGAGAAGTGTGTGTGCGTTGGCCAGGAATCAAACCTGGGTCAAGTGCTTGGAAGGCAGCTATGCTCACCACTATACCACCAACGCTGCTGGGGCCACAGCTGCCTCCTGCTCGTGCACTGGCCAAACCCCACTGCCTCTCACTCGCCCACCTGAGAGCCTGGCCTGGCTGCAGCTTCTCTCCTTCACACACCAGACAGCCTGCCCCTTCCAGGCCCCTGCACACACACACAGCACCTCCACCTGCTCTTGCCTCGGGGCAGCTGAAAGGACGAGCTGCTGCCCTCTAGGGAGGAGAAGCTCCGTGCTGGTCAGACGTGGCCCGTTGTTGGGGCGCTTTGGAAAGTCCCCCAGATCCAGAGATGGACAGGGAAAGCCCTCAGCAGTGCTGCTTCTCTGGGACATGCTTTCCCAGTTGGGGCAGTCGAGAATCAAGCCTTCTCAGTGGGTTGGTGCTTGCCATGGCCTCTGTGAATGACAGCTGCCACCTGAGAGCTACGTCTTGGCCATGGCAACGTGGTCAGTGCCGTGGTCTGAGGAGCAGCGGGTGCCAGCCCAGGGCTTTGGGTAGTCCAAAGGCCCCCCGAGGGAGTCCCCCCAGGGCTGTCAGCGCATGGGTGTTGTAAAAAGGGGCATGCCAGGCGTGCAGAAGGAGCTGCAGAAGTGACCCCAAAGGGCCCGTGAGTAGGCAGTGGCCTGTGTCCCTGGAGGAAGGCTGTGCTGGTGCTGGGCAGGGAGCTGGAGACGCTGTCAGGCCTGGCCAGGAGCACGGGGCTCCTCTGGGCTGGGCACAGGGGAAGGGCAGCAGCTGTGCACCAGGTCCCATGGTGTAATGGTGAGCACTCTGGACTCCCTTCTTGATGGTTGCTCCTGGCTGAGGGCCTGCGGTGAGGGGTCAGGTCCTCACACAACAGCACAGACTGAGCCAGCAGTCTGAGACTGCCTCAAAGCAGGGTCAAGTGGTCAAGGATTTTCATGCCTTGGACTGGCTGACTGTTGGGCATCTCCAGAGAAAGGCACCTTCCCCATCCCTACCTGAGGCTCCAGGACACTTGAGCACCAGGTACTTGGGCTCATGCCTCCTTTCCTTCCTGGTCTTATGTGCACCCTTCCCCTAGAAGGAAAAGGGGAAGTCCACTCCGTCTTTTGTTCTGGGAGCAAAGCAATGGTCTTGCTTTGCTCATCTTTACACACACGAGCCTTTGCATTTGTCCTCTCCACATCTAGAGTCTTCATTGTTCTAAACGATATGCATCCCCATGAACGGTCCTGATCGTTCTTGAGAGCTCAAGGTGTTCCCCCTTGGCCTTTATCAATGGGGCCCGTGTTGTGCAGGCTTCCTTTGGAGATGAGCTGCTGCGGTTTCAGGGCAGTGTTGTGGCTGTGCTGCTTGGCAAGTCAAGAGCCTGATGGCTGAAGAAACAGCCTCTTGGAATGACTTGTACTGAGTTCCAGCACCTTACCTATGGGAGCAGGACTTTCCCTTAATCCAGGAATCCTTTGGGGTGGGAGTGAGGACAAGTGCCATAGGCAAGAGGCAGGTGTTTGTGTCTCCCTGTTGCAGTTCTACTGAGAGAGGGCCAGGTCCGGCAGAAAATGGCTGCTGGAATCTTCTGCAGGCCTGCTTGTAGCGCCTCTGGGAATCACATAGAGGAGACAAAGACTCCAACCAGAACTTGGAGTGCCAGTAAGACCGAAAAGTTTGGCCCATTAAGGGCATTGTGATGTATATTTGCTTGTGAATGTAAGCAGTTGACAGACATAAAAGGCCGGGAAGGCTGGGGGAGGAGTAGGGGCGCCCAGGTACCCAGGCGAGTTTGCCCCTGCAGCCCGAGCAGAAGCACCTGGAGTAGCCAGAGGAAAGGAGCCATGGAGGAGGCAGAGACCCGACCTGCCCGGTGGAGAGGCTCCACGCTGGATGGAGCCGGGGGAGACACAGAGAAGATGCCGTGACTGACGTTGGGATGAGCCCCTGCCAGCACAAGCGACCTCCAGAGATGAGCCAGACAGGTTTGGTGGGGGAGGCATCACAGCCCCGTGGAGGACTGGGCCTGAGAGACACTGGGATTGATTGCTGCCTGCCAGAGCAGAGATGGAGCCCGGGGGGAAGAGATTTGCCTTGGAGACAGTTCCTGGAGGACTGGCTCTTGTGGGTGAGATCCTAGGGTGCAGCAGGGGGAGGGGGTGTGGGATGGATGCCCCCATCCCGGCCGAGAAGGAAACCATCTTGCAAGGGACTGACTGAAGCCCCCATCTCCTAGTCCCTGCCCCCCTGTCCTGTGCTGCGAGCAGGAGAGGGGAAGAAAGGAGCAAACTCCTGGCTAAAGGGCAGTCTGCTTTAGAATGGAGGGGTGGGGGGAAGGTGTTCCCCAGACCCCCATTTCCCCAGTCCCTGCCCCTCCTGGACTGCGACCGGGAGGGAAGAAGGGAGCAAACTTCTAACTAAAGCCTACTAAGGAGGGAGTGGGGGGGAAGTGTTTGCTTGGTTTGCATTCGTTTTCAAGATTGTTGGTTGCACTCCTGACTCTGGTTCTTTTTTTTCACTGTTTTTTCTCTTTAGCGTGGTGTAATAAATTAAATAACTTTTCTCTTCTGCTCTCTATGTTGAGTCTGTTTTGCCCGCGTCATTAACGAGTTTGTCTTTTGAGCCGCCCAATTATGTTTTTCCTCCCCTGTCCAACTAAGAAGGGGAGTAACAGACTGATTTTGGTGGGCGTCTGGCCTTTGGCCAGGGCTCAAACCATCACACTCCCTCAACACCTTGTACCCTGTGGGGCAGATGGGCAGGGCTGCAGCGTGGCCCCGTGCAGGGGGCCCAAAAGGCAGCCGTAGTTGGCAGGATTCGAACCTGCGCGGGGAAACCCCAATGGATTTCTAGTCCATCGCCTTGACCACTCGGCCACAACTACCTGTTCCAGCCCTCCCTGGGCTGCTCAGCACACGCCTTGTGCAGGGACACCCGGCTCCCGGAGACTTTCAGGGCACCGTTGCCATCAAGTCCTGTGCTTTAGACATGCCCGCAGCACAGCAGGCACCTGCTGACAAGCTCTGACAGAGCCCCTGCAGCCATATCCCCAGGGGCTGTGGCTGCAGCTCTCAGCACCCTGTCCTCACACCACCACCTGGGCTGCCTTTTCCTGTCCTGACAGATGATTCCAGGAAAGGAGGGCACACAGCTGTCTGGTGTCAGCCCTTGACTGGGGACTACAGCTTCCATGCTGCTGCTTGTTGTGTTGAGGGAACAGTTTGCAAGATAGGAGAGATCTATGGAAAGGTCAAGGTAGAGCCTGCCAACCTCACTAGATGAATGTAGCTGGATTCCCTTATAGCTCTGGAGCAGGAAAACAGCCCAGAGGAGTCCCTGTGGAGGAAGTGCATCTGGCAGTACATGTCAGGAAGCTGACCTAGGCTGGGAGGTGGTTGCAATTGGGAGGGTGAGCATGAGGAGAAGCAGGAGGCAGTGTGGGTGCAGGGGCTAGAAAGACGGGGGCTGACCACTTGGTACAAAAGCAACAGGCTTTACAGTGTTGACAGGCAAAACTGTGGCAGCCAGTGTAGTTCTAGGCGGGGTCTGTCTTAGCAGAGTATTTACAGATGGCCACTCAGTCATCAGCAATGCTACATGTAGGGGGAGGCAGGAGAAGGGATGACTGTGACTGTGATGCATGGAAATCAACTCTATAACTGGGAAGTTATGCAGCAGGTATGTTTATTGCATGCAGATGCACGGGGGGTCGCTCCACGACAAAACGTGCATACCCGAAGTAGCAAACCATCCACACATTTATACAATAAAACAGTGAATATTCCATTAACACCTATACATATTCATTATCTGAACCTGCCTACTCTGGCTTCACATGCTAATTAGCTGATTGTCCTTCATGCTTGCACAGATCCTTCCAAAAATTGTGGGCAGGGGTCTCTGGAAGATGGACTGTGGTCCTTGGGATGAAGGCCACAGGTCTTCCTCATGATGTACTTTTCAACTTTTTGCCAGGAATGTCAGGGTCTTGCCAGCTTGCAGTGTTCTTATCAGTTTGAGCCAAGTTCTGTCCTTGTAAGGAGGCCCATGGACCTAATTCAGCCATGTTTGGGTTTTTTTGTGACATATCTGTGATAGAAATCATCCTGTTCTTCAATTCCTGTTCCCTACAGTCACTCCCTTGAGATAATGCAAGGTCTTTTATTCCTCCCTACAATCAAGTCCATGCAATGAGAAACGGGCCTCCTCGTCCTTAGCTGTTTCTTTCAACTGTGCAGTTACCTGACTTCAATTCTGTGACTGTTCTTTTAAGTATACAGGTACGCTTGCGTTTAGCTTATCCTTTCTATTTCTATATGGCCCCATCTATCAATTGTGCATACTCTGTTCTGTGCTGAAATGCCCACCCTAATGTGATATATGTCCATCTGACTCTGTTAATGTGGTATAATGTCAGGGCCACATAGTGAGACTTGACACTCATGTTCCCTTGTATGGCCGGGGCAATGTCAATAGTCTCTGGCAGGGGAGGGGGCTTGAGGGCCTGGCCCAGGCCTCCTGCAGATGCATTCCCGCTGCTTAGTTACCCAGTGTCACACTGAGACACCTGTGGGTAGCACATGCACAGTCACTGTTACCAGCTGAGCAGCCTCAGAGGGCGAAACAAGACCGACCGATCACAGAGAGAGGTGTCTGCTCTGCAGCAGTATATAAGTCTGGAAGTGGAGCCCTGCAGTGTGTGTCTGGGAGGAGCAGGAGACTCCTGGTGCACCCTGCTCTGTCCGTGCACCACAGAGCCGTTTGCTTGCTTTTACTTGTTTAATACATTCTCCGATTTGGTTATCATCCTGTTTGGGACCAAGTCATTTATCACACTAACGTCATCTTGCTGTCACCTCCAGACCTGGAAAACACCACACTGAGAAATGCCATGACTGGGTGTGAGATGAAGATTGTGAAATGCACGAGGCAGGACTGAGAGGTAAAAACAAATGTCTGAATTCACACTGACAGCTGACCAGCTGGGACACTCGATTTCTACATTCCCCACACAGAAAGAGGGGGACCGTGTGTGAGGAGAACAAAGCACCACGAGTCTCGAGCTGCACTGAACAAAGTCTTTAATGAGAAGGAGGATCTGCAGTAGCACAGAGCAGGCAGCAAGAGAGACGTCTGCAGGGTTGAGGGAGGCACAGAGCACGGCCCGTGTCCCAAGGACAAGCTCCACACACAGCGCTTGCCTTTACCCATTCTGCTGGAGCTGGTGCTGATCCCAGCCCAGCAAGAGCAGGCCTTGACTCAGGCCGCCTCCCCCCATCAGCGGGAGGTTCAGCAAAGCAGAAGAGAAGGAGCCCTTTCTCGAGGAGCTCAGAGCAAGGCAGAGCCAGAGGAGGCCCGGCGAGGCCTGTCCCACAGCCCGGAGCAGTGGGCACGTGTACCCCCTGCCAGGGGGCAGGAGGACACCCAGCCCGCCTGCAAGCCGTGGCTGGCCACGCTCCTGGTGCTGCAGGCTGCCCCTCGTCCTTCTTGCTCCAGAGCAGATGATGCGGCGGCTTCAGCAGTTCAGACTGCAGCGCGGGACAGGCAGGCACAGCCCTGCCCCCCCAAGGCCAAGGGAGCCCCCAGAAGAGATGGGCACCCCCCCGGCGCTGAGGGAGCTCCCAACAGCAGCCGACAGAGACGAGCCCACGGCTGTGCTCTGAGGGAAAGAGGTGAGGATGGGGCCTGGCAGGGTCACCACCACCGGGGAGGCCTGGATGGCCACCGTCGAGTCAGCGCAGCGGGCGACACAGGGCTCACTGCAGCTGCTGGCAAGTGGGGTTGGGCCCGAGGCGCCACAGGGCCGTGGCAGACAGGGTCTGAAGCAAGACATCTCTGGGGGAGGGAGGCAGAGCTGAAACACAGAGCACAGAGGAAACGGAGACCTCAGCGTCAGTCTGCCTGCTCTGCAGCTCTCTCTTGGGAGGGGCAAGAGCAGGCATGAAGATTGATGCCAGGAGCCCAGCAGAAACAGGCTGATCCCCGTTGATCCCCTCCTGCCTGAGAGCCTCCCCCTCTGCCCAGCTCTCCCCTGCCAGCCCCATCAACAGGGACGCTGCTCAAGCCCTCCCACACTTGCAGGGCAGGGCCAAGCTGAGGCAGCCCCAGCATCCCCCTGAGTAGCCAGCATGAGAGCGCTTCAGCCCACAGGCAGAGATGGAGCGCACTCAGGCTTACCTCGTTCCTGGAGCAAAGGGAGGCCAGAGAGCAGGATGCAGAGCCTGGAGCAGCGCAGGCTTATATGCTGTGTCCCAGAGCCCTGTGGGGCCACCAGCATTCCTTGCTCATGAAGCACCGAAACACCCAGCAGTTGCCGCTGGCCAAGGCCTCGCCGGTGACTAAGCCCTTGCTTCTTTCATCTGAACGGATTTTGGATCAGAAGCGATCTTAGAAATCATCTTGTTCCATCCTCCCTGCCATAGACAGGGATATCTTCCAGTAGATCAAGTTGCTTCAAACTGCACATCCAACATGCATGTACCTTGAAGACTTCCAGGCATGGGGCAGCATAAACTTGCCTGGAGAACTGTGTCTCACCACACTCTTGGGAGTGCATTTCTTCCTACTATCTAACTGAAACCTTCCTTCTTTCAGTCTAGACCTGGACCTATAACTACAGTCCCTGATAAAGAGTCACTCCCCTTCTTGTTGTAAGACCCCTGAGGTTCTGGAAGGAACCTCTGCAGAGCCTTCTCTTCTCCAGGCTAAACAACCCCAGCCCTCTCAGCTTTTCCCACCGGAGAGATGCTCGGGTCCCCAGATCATCTTCATGGCCCTCTTCTGGACTTGTTCCAAGACATCCAGATCAATGTCATGTTTCCTGGGTACCCCAGAGCTGGACACACTACTCAAAGTGGGGTGTCCCCAGAGCGGAGTAGAGGGGAATAATCCCCTCCCTTTGACCTGGTCTCCACAGAGCTTTGGATGCAGCCCGACATACACTGGCTTTGTAGAGTGGGAGCAGGCTCAAGCCCGTTGATAGATGGGGCCATATAGAAATAGAAAGGATAAGCTAAACGCAAGCGTATCTGTGTACTTAAAAGAACAGTCACAGAATTGAAGTCAGGTAACTGCACAGATGAAAGAAACAGCTAAGGACGAGGAGGCCCGTTTCTCATTGCATGGACTTGATTGTAGGGAGAAATAAAAGACCTTGCATTATCTCAAGGGAGTGACTGTAGGGAACAGGAATTGAAGAACAGGATGAAGTGCATCATGAGGAAGACCCGTGGCCTTCATCCCAAGGACCACCGCCCATGTTCTGGAGACCCCTGCCCACAATTCTTGGAAGGATCTGCGCAATGGCGAAGGACAATCAGCTAATTAGCATGTGAAGCCAGAGTAGGCAGGATCAGGTAATGAATATGTATAGGTGTTAATGGAATATTCATTGTTTTATTGTATAAATCTGTGGATGGTTTGCTACTTCGGGAATGCACGTTTTGTGGTGGAGCGACCCCCTGTGCACCCAGCACAATAAACATACACAGGGTGCACTCTGGCTTGTTTGGAGGGAGACTGTGAGCTGGTCTGTGTCCCATGGGCTGCCTTGGTCATAGCTGCTCTTCACGGTGAGCATGGCCAGCACTCCCGGTGAAGCTCAGGCAGGAAGGGCATGGCAGGCGTGCCACGAAAAGCCAACACTGTCACAGCCACATGCTCCCCAATCGCTCCCAGCTTGGCAGGCAGCTGCAAGGTGAGATGGCACAGAAGCACCAGCTGTTTCAGAAATGCTGCCAGAATGTGTGGAAACAGCCTAGAGGGAAAGGATACTCTGAGAAGAATGAAGCTGTGAGCTCTGGTATCCCTGGCATGCCTTAGGTTAGGACACTCAGTACACCGAAGTCCACAGCATGATGATTCCCAAGTGCCTGGAGCTCAGGGATTTTCCCAACTCTTCCACAACACCATGACTCCCAGGTGCTCTGGCAGTCTGATGCGATGTCTCTTTGATGTATGAAGTGCATGGAATGGGTCGCCCCATGTCTGACCAAGGCAAAAAGGCCATGAGCTTTTGGCTCTCTGCCCTGAGCTTATCCTCAAAAGCAGGACATCCAGGCCTGTGGGATGAATTTACAAAGAAAAACAAAGAAAAGGAGGTCAGTTTGAGTGAGGAGGGTTATCATCAGGGGAGGACGTGGACATCTCTTTGATCACAAAACCAGGCCATTCTAGAGCATGATGAAGGTAGCAAAGGTCACCATGGCCATCCCTTCTGCACACAGGGAACTTCCCTCCAACCCCCAACAATCTTTCCTTCCAGTTGAACTTTTGGAGAATATGGCAACTCTTCTCCTGTGTGGAATACCATTTTGGGTCATTTGGGCCACTTGTCCTGGCTGTGGCCCCTCACCTGATAAAAGTAGCCTTATCCCAGCTAAAAACAGGACAGCAGGAGGGAGGGCCATGAGCATCTTTCTTTCCACGGGCTCAGGGAACAAAGGTAGATTCAAACCAGTGAGGAGTTGACAAGAGCGTTAGGCAGGTCTCTTTCAAGGGACCTCTCCATGGCATCTCCATAGCCATGTCCCTTGGTGGCTTGAGCAGGGCTTCCTTCTTCCTCCAACCAGAAGTGTGGTCTCAGATTGACAAGTGGAGAACCTTTCGGAAAAACCAAATTGCTGTTGAGGAAGATGATCAAAGAGACTCCTGTGTCCTTCCCACGCTCAAACTGACGTCAGTTTTGCTCAGCAAGTTCACCTCAGAGGCCAAAAGCCTGAGTACCCTGTTTTGAGGAGAGGCACAGAAAAGGGAGCCAAAAGCTCACAGCTCTTTTTCTTGGGTCAGGGCCCGTCCCATGCATTTCAAAGGGACATTGGATCGGTCTCCCAGAGCACCTGGGAGTCATGGTGTTGTGGAAGAGTTGGGAAAATCCCTGAGCTCCAGGCACTTGGGAATCATCATGCTGTGGACTTCAGTGTACTGAGTGTCCTAACCTAAGGCATGCCAGGGATACCAGAGCTCACAGCTTCATTCTTCTCAGAGTATCCCTTCCCTCTAGGCTGTTTCCACACATTCTAGCAGCATTTCTGAAACAGCTGGTGCTTCTGTGCAATCTCTCCTTGCAGCTGCCTGCCAAGGGGGGAGCGATCAGGGAGCATGTGGCTGTGACAGTGTTGGCTTTTCGTGGCACGCCTGCCATGCCCTTCCTGCCTGAGCTTCACCGGGAGTGCTGGCCATGCTCACCGTGAAGAGCAGCTATGACCAAGGCAGCCCATGGGACACAGAGCAGCTCACAGTCTCCCTCCAAACAAGCCAGAGTGCACCCTGTGTATGTTTATTGCGCTGGGTGCACAGGGGGTCGCTCCACCACAAAACGTGCATACCCGAAGTAGCAAACCATCCACACATTTATACAATAAAACAATAAATATTCCATTAACACCTATACATATTCATTAACAGCTCTTTTCCTTGGGTCAGGGCCCATCCCATGCATTTCAAAGGGACATTGGATCGGTCTCCCAGAGCACCTGGGAGTCATTGTGATGTGGAAGAGTTGGGAAAATCCCCAAGCTCCAGGCACTTGGGAATCATCATGCTGTGGACTTCGGTGTACTGAGTGTCCTAACCTAAGGCATGCCAGGGATACCAGAGCAGCATTTCTAAAAGAGCTGGTGCTTCTGTGCAATCTCACCTTGCAGCTGCCTGCCAAGGTGGGAGCGATCAGGGAGCATGTAGCTGTGACAGTGTTGGCTTTTGGTGGCACGCCTGCCATGCCCTTCCTGCCTGAGCTTCACCGGGAGTGCTGGCCATGCTCACCATCACAGAATCACAGCATCACAGCATCACAGCATCACAGACTCACTGGGGCTGGAAGGGACCTCAAGAAATCATGGAGTCCAACCTCTTGCCAAAGCTGGTTCCCTAGAACAAATCACACAGATTGGTGTCCAGACGGGGCTGGAATCTCTCCAGAGAAGGAGACTCCACACCCCCTGGGCAGCCTGGCCCAGGGCTCCCTCACCCTCACTGGGGAAAAGTTCTTCCCCAGCTTGGGGTGGAACTCCCTGTGCCCCAACTTGAGGCCATTTTCCCTTGTCCTGTCCCCACAGACATTAAGAAGAGGCTGTCAGTCCTTTAACCATCTCTGTAACCTCTGTCAGTCCACAGAACTGGACACAATAGTCAAGGTGGGGCCTGAGCAGAGCAGAGGGGGAGGATCACCTCCTTTGAAATGCTGGCCACATTTCTTTTAGTCCATCCAGGGATCTCACTGGCCTTCTTGTCCCCTGGGGCACACTGTTGGCTCATGGACAACCTGTCACCCACCAGGACCCCCAGGTCCTTCTCCACAGAGCTTGCACACAGCCAGCTCTTCTGCTCTCTATGGTGCCACAGAACACACTCCAACCTCCTGGCTCGCTCAGAGCTCCTTTCTAGCCATCAGGGTTCTGGGGCAGAGTGAGTCAGATGAGCCCCTGAGCAGTGACCCAATGACAATGGCTTGGAGGGCAGCAGCAGCAGCAGCAGAATGCACAAACCCAAGAGTTGGTCCAAAAGGTGTGGAAAAGCCCTTGAGGGAAGCAGCGCTCTGGGGGAAATGAGGCCATGAGCTCTGCTACCCCTGCTGCAGGTGAGGCCAGGGCTCTGTGTCCACAACAGGGTGACCCATGTTTGAAGTTCTACTGAGAGAGGACCAGGTCCGGCAGAAAATGGCTGCTGGAATCTTCTGCAGGCCTGCTGAGAGTGCCTCTGGGAATCACATATAGGAGACAAAGACTCCAACCAGAACTTGGAGTGCCAGTAAGACCAAAAAGTTTGGCCCATTAAGGGCATTGTGATGCATATTTGCTTGTGAATGTAAGCAGTTGACGGACACAAAAGGCCGGGAAGGCTGGGGGAGGAGTAGGGGCGCCCAGGTACCCAGGCGAGTTTGCCCCTGCAGCCCGAGCAGAAGCACCTGGAGTAGCCGGAGGAAAGGAGCCATGGAGGAGGCAGAGACCTGACCTGCCCGGTGGAGAGGCTCGGCTCCACGCTGGATGGAGCCGGGGGAGACACAGAGAAGATGCCGTGACTGACGTTGGGATGAGCCCCTGCCAGCACAAGCGACCTCCAGAGATGAGCCAAACAGGTTTGGTGGGGGAGGCATCACAGCCCTGTGGAGGACTGGGCCTGAGAGACACTGGGATTGATTGCTGCCTGCCAGAGCAGAGATGGAGCCCGGGGGGAAGAGATTTGCCTTGGAGAAAGTTCGTGGAGGACTGGCTCTTGTGGGTGAGATCCTAGGGTGCAGCAGGGGGAGGGTGTGTGGAATGGATGCCCCCATCCCGGCCGAGAAGGAAACCATCTTGCAAGGGACTGACTGAAGCCCCCATCTCCTAGTCCCTGCCCCCCTGTCCTGTGCTGCGAGCAGGAGAGGGGAAGAAAGGAGCAAACTCCTGGCTAAAGGGCAGTCTGCTTTAGAATGGAGGGGTGGGGGAAGGTGTTCCCCAGACCCCCATTTCCCCAGTCCCTGCCCCTCCTGGGCTGCGACCGGGAGGGAAGAAGGGAGCAAGCTTCTAACTAAAGCCTGCTGAGGAGGGAGTGGGGGGGAAGTGTTTGCTTGGTTTGCATTCGTTTTCAAGATTGTTGGTTGCACTCCTGACTCTGGTTCTTTTTTTTCACTGTTTTTTCTCTTTAGCGTGGTGTAATAAATTAAATAACTTTTCTCTTCTGCTCTCTATGTTGAGTCTGTTTTGCCCGCGTCATTAACGAGTTTGTCTTTTGAGCCGCCCAATTATGTTTTTCCTCCCCTGTCCAACTAAGAAGGGGAGTAACAGACTGATTTTGGTGGGCGTCTGGCCTTTGGCCAGGGCTCAAACCATCACAGTGACCCATGTTTGCCTGGAGCTCTGGGCTTTTCCCAGCTCTCCCACATCAGTGATGATGCCCGTGTGCTCTGGGAAGTCCCTTTCTAGATTTAAATGGCTGGAATGGGCCACCCCATGCGTGACCCAGAAAACAGACCCGTGAACTTTTGACTGCCTGGCCTTAATCTCTCCACAGAAGCAGGTCATTCAGGCCTTTGGCCACTGACATGACCCTGCTGAGCAAAACAGGCCCATTAGGATGAGGGTCTGCTTCTGGGAAGGATGCAAGTCTTGTTGATCACCTTCCTATGCCCTCAATTGCTTGTCTCCAAAAGATTCTCCACTTCCCAACCTGAGACCAGACCCCTGGCTGGAAGACACCCAGGACCTGGTCAGGCTATCAAGGGACATGGTGATGGAGATGTGAGTCTCTTCTCCCACTCGTTCAATCAGCCTACAGTTCATGGGATGGAAAGACACTTAAAGTCGCTCCACAGCTAGCCTCCAAGCCAAGTGGTCTCAGCAGGCCTGGAAGGAAATGAATTACCTTGGTGTGAGATGCTCTGCAGCAGGTAGAAAGCATCTCAGATGAAAGAAGCAAGGGCTTAGTCACCGGCGAGGCCTTGGCCAGCG
>BSDF01000229.1:0-13897 GCA_027925045.1 Hypotaenidia okinawae
AAGATAAGGACGAGGGGAGAAATCATCCTGTCACTAACAACACGGGCACAACAGGCTCAGCACAGAGTGCAGAAGAGAAAACTCTCCTGATATTGTATTACACTCCACTGCAAAGAAAGAGGAAGAGGAGGATGGGGAGGCCCAGCGGGTGCCCATGGGGATGGGTGGTGGGTTTGGGGAGGGGGGGATGGCACCACGTGGCGGTTTGGGGAGGGGAGTGATGGTCGGGTGTGGGGGTTCTTATAGGATGAAGGGTTGGGGGGTAATTTGCATAACGAAGCAGGGGGTGGGGAGGGAGGGGTGTCTCCTCTACCTCCCTGGGTATCAGATCGCTAACAAGCACACCCACTTGGTTTGGTTTGACTTAATTAATTAATTCTCCTGGGAATGAGGCTTGGGGAAAAAATTAATTAATTAGTTAACTGATGATGAGAGTCTGGGCTTGTAATCACCCAAGCCAAGCATCCTAAAACCGACCCAAGGACCCCCAAACCAAGCCAACCCCACCAAGAAGCCACCATGACACCAAAAGAATTGCAATGATCTCAAAAATACCCAACCAACCCCCCAAAACCAACCCAAGACCCTTTTCATGGAGCCCAGACCCTTTGAGAAGTGGCCAAGACCCTTTGAGAAGCACTCAACACCCCTTGATGGGCACCCAGGACCCTTTGTAGAGCACCATGAGTGGAGAGAGCTTCCCTGGGGGAGAGACCTTTACAATTCAATAATTAATTAAATAACTAATTGATCCATTTTGCCCTGAGCCTCAATCCCTGGAAAACTAATTAATTAAGTCAAACCAAACCACTCTATGGATGCACTTGTTACCGATCCGATAGCCAGGGGAGGTGTCATTAATGAGACCCCTCCTCCTCTCACCCTCCCCATCTCTTTATTCAAATCACCCCCCAGCCCTCCACCCTATAAGAACCCCAGGCCCCATCGTGGCACCATCCCCCCTCCCCAAACCCACCACCCATCCCCATGGGCACCCGCTGGGCCTCCCCCATCCTCCTCTTCCTCGTCGCCCTCCCAGGTAACCAGGGGGTGCTGAGGACGTGGCCATGGAGATGATGATGATGATGATGATGATGATGATGATGGTGGTGGGAGCGGGCGACTCCCTGGTGTCCTTCCTCCTTCCCCAGGGCTGCGGGCGGCCGTGATGCTGGTGGAGTCCGGAGGGGCCTCCAGACCCCCGGGGGGTCCCTGCGCCTCCTCTGCAAGGCCTCTGGCTTCACCTTCAGCAGCTTTGCCATGGGATGGGTGCGCCAGGCGCCCGGGAAGGGGCTGGAATATGTTGCAAGTATTGACAGCGTTAGTATCATCCCCGACTACACGCCGTCGGTCCAGGGCCGGTTCAGCATCTCCAGGGACAACTCCCAGAGCACGGTGACGCTGCAGATGAACAGCCTCAGGGACGGTGACACGGCCACCTACTACTGTGCCAGAGCTGCTGCTGGTGGTGCTTATTATCCTGGTGGCCCCGACCCCGTCCCCGTGTCCCCACCTCCCTGGAGAACACTCTTGACCTGTGATCTGCATGGAGCTGAAGTTCTGCCGACTCAGCTGGGATCAGTGTGATCAGTGATGAGCTCCTTCACTCACACACACACACACACACACACACACGCACACACACACACACCCAGCTTGGACAGGTTTCTGTACCAGCACACGAGTCACATCACACTGCTGGTGGTTGGATGCTCTGATCACCCACCTTACAGGCATCTCACTATTGCTGGGAGCTGCTGGAGGCTGCACAGTCTCTCTGTCCCTTGTGAAGGCACCTGTCACTTTCTTGCAGTTTCTTCTCTCCTGGGTTTTCTGGCAACCTCTTCTCCTCACAGACATCAGCTCTGCTGTGGCTGCACACCCACCTGTCTCTGCTCGCTTCCCCAGCCCTGACTATATGGGGCTCAGGAGTAAATCTGGATGGGCCACGAGCTCCATCCCTCTCACAAGGCATTGCTGCAGTTCCCAGCCTTTTCTGACCCATCTCTGAGTGGTTTTGCCACAAAATGCTGTCTGCTTTGGTTCCACCCCTGCCTCTGGTGCCCACCAACCCCTTGAACCCTGTGCCCACCCCTTGGCCATTGGCCTCCAGCTCAACCCTCGGAGCGACGTCTCCCCCGGCTTTCCCATTCTGCCCCGAGCTGGGGCTGCCTCAGCCCAAACACGGCGCCGTTGGCCAAAGGTCGGGTGGGTTTGGCCCAAACATCGGTCGTTTCATCTCCAGCCCATCAGCCTGGGGCCTGAAACTCTTGTGGGAGCAGCAACTGTGCGTGGTGAGGCCAGGATTGTCCCGAGGGGAGGTGGGGACACGGGGATGGGGTCGGGGCCACCAGCATCATGACCAGCAGCCCCTTTGGCGCAGCAGGAGGTGGGCGCGTCGCCGCCCCTGAGGCTGTTCATCGGCAGCGTCACCTTTCCAGGGGTCTCACTCCAACTGCTCGGGGGGGAATCTCCTCTGAAAGCTGAGCCCCTCCCCACGCTGCTGGCCAGTCAGGCAGGGGGCTGGTCAGGCCAGGCGACAGGCAGGCAGGCAGCCCGGGAGCCAAGGGGGCAGCTCATGGCAGGCGGCCGCTCACGGAGGCAGCAGGTCACTCAGGCCAGGCGGCCGGTGCGCCTGACGGTCACCTGACCCGCCGCCTGATGTGACCCACTGCCTGAAGAGACCGGGCGACTGACCTGAACCGCTGCCTGACACGACCGGCTGCCTCACCTGCCCCACCACCCATCCCGATGGGCACCCGCTGGGCCTCCCCATCCTCCTCTTCCTCGTCGCCCTCCCAGGTAACCAGGGGGTGCTGAGGACGTGGCCATGGAGATGATGATGATGATGATGATGATGATGGTGGTGGTGGGAGCGGGCGACTCCCTGGTGTCCTTCCTCCTTCCCCAGGGCTGCGGGCGGCCGTGACGCTGGTGGAGTCCGGAGGGGCCTCCAGACCCCCGGGGGGTCCCTGCGCCTCCTCTGCAAGGCCTCTGGCTTCACCTTCAGCAGCTACAACATGGGATGGGTGCGCCAGGCGCCCGGGAAGGGGCTGGAATACGTTGCAAGTATTGACAGCGGTGGCAGCACAGACTATGCGCCGTCGGTCCAGGGCCGGTTCAGCATCTCCAGGGACAACTCCCAGAGCACGGTGACGCTGCAGATGAACAGCCTCAGGGACGGGGACACGGCCACCTACTACTGCGCCAAAGGTGCTGGTGCTGGTGCTGTTCGTATTCGTGGTGGTGGCCCCAACCCAGTCCCCGTGTCCCCACCTCCCTGGAGAACCATTTCCAGCTCCAATATCAACTGGTTTTGATCCATGGAGTCGCCCAGTCCCACCATCATCCCACTCATACACGTCATCGTATCTTGGGGGGAACAAGTCTGGGCTGAGCTGCTGACAGTGCCCCAAGGGTCAAGGGCTGGGGTGACCAGTTGAGGGTTTGGGGTGAAGAGCATTTAGGTTGGAGGGAACCAGTCAAACCTGGAGGTCAATTGCCAAAGGTTGGGGAAAGGGCTCACGGGGTTGCTGGGCACCACAGGCAGGGGTTGAACCAAAGTAGTTGAGATTTGGGCCAAAACTCATCAAAGTTGAAGCCTAAATGATCAGCATTGGGGCCAAAACCCAACTGCCCCCATGTACTTCTTCCTCCTCAACCTCGCTGACCTTGGCTGCATCTCCACCGCTGTTCCCAAATCCATGGCCAATTCCCTGTGGGACACCAGGGCCATTTCCTACACAGGGTGTGTGGCTCAAGTCTCTTTCCTTCTCCTTCTGTTCTCCACAGAGTTGTCTCTCCTCACTGTCATGTCCTACGACCGCTACGTGTCCATCTGCCACCCCCTGCACTACGGGACCCTCCTGGGCAGCAGAGCTTGTGTCCACATGGCAGCAGCTGCCTGGGCCAGTGGGTTTCTCCACGCTGTGCTGGATGCCCTGTGGAAACTGAGGCCTGGATGTTTCTAAGCAGCAATGAGCTGCTCCTCTTCTCCTGCAGCTGGCTGAGAATGTCCCTCCTGTTGGGGTCAGTTGGGGTTGAAGAGGGAGTTGAGTTGTTGGGTTTTGCTTCCCCTCCAGTTTGTCTAAGCTGGAATAACATGGTCAAGGGTCATCCCATTCCTGACTGACCCGACGATCCCAGAGTGCTGCCCGACGGCAGAGGACGGACGGACGGACGGACGGAGCGAGCCAAGCCCACGCCCAGGCTCAGGCTGTCCTGGAGGCACAAAGCCCACAGCCTTCCCCAACCAGCTGCTTTCCCGGGGAAGTGGTGTCAGGGGGTGTGGAGAACAGCCCAGGCTGACTCAGCTCAGCTGTGCTGGCTGCTTGGGGAGGTGAGCTCTGGGCTGGCCAGAAGCAGGACAGGCCTGAAACACTTCATGGAGAGGAACCAGTTGGTTCTGGGGCCAGAATTGTCCTGAGGGGAGGTGGGGACACGGGGATGGGCTCAGGATCACCACCAACATAAACACCAGCACCTCCAGCACCTTTGGCGCAGTAGTAGGTGGCCGTGTCCCCGTCCCTGAGGCTGTTCATCTGCAGCGTCACCGTGCTCTGGGAGTTGTCCCTGGAGATGCTGAACCGGCCCTGGACCGATGACCTGTACCATGTGCTGCTCCCAGCACTGTTAATCTGGGCGACCCACTCAAATGTCTTCCCGGGCGCCTGGCGCACCCACTGCATGGCAAAGCTGCTGAAGTCGAAGCCAGAGGCCTTGCAGAGGAGGCGCAGGGACCCCCCGGGGTCTGGAGGCCCCTCCGGACTCCACCAGCGTCACGGCCGCCCGCAGCCCTGGGGAAGGAGGAAGGACACCAGGGAGTCACCCAGTCCTACAATCATCCAACTCCTCGCCCCTCGGGGGGAGCGATGCTGGGTCTGGGTGGGTCAGTGCCCAGGAAGGGTCTGGGTGAAACCAGGGTCCAGCCTGGGGCAGAGGTTTGAGATCTTCTCCAAGCCAGTTGAGGTCTGGAGAAGGAAAGGTCTGGGCTGGTGACGGCGGGACTGGGGGTTCCCTGCACCTCCTGTGCCAGGGCTCCAGCTTCTCCTCCAGCAGCACCGACATGGGATGGATGCGCCAGGCACCTGGGAAGGGCCTTGACTGGGTGGCAGGTATTAATGTCCTTGGTAAGGCAGAATATGGACCATTGGTCCAGGGCCGGTTCAGCATCTCCAGGGAAACTCCCAGAGCACGGTGACGCTGCAGATGAACAGCCTCAGGGACGGGGACACGGCCACCTACTACTGCGCCAGAACTAGTGGTGGTGGTGTTTTTGGTAGTGCTAGTACTGGTCCTGGTGGCCCCGACCCCATCCCCGTGTCCCCCCTCCCTGCAGAACCATTTTTGCCCATTATCAACAGTTCTGGAACCATCGCTCAGTATCTCCAGCCCAACTCTTGCCACGGTTGTTCAGCACCTGCCTGTGGTGCCCACCAATCCCCTCAGCCCTTTGCGCAGCCCTTGGCCATTGGCCATGTGGAGCCTGAAGCAGCCTGAGCTGGGGGCAGAACAGCACACCCAGGGGAGACAGTGCTCCAAGGGCCAAGGGGTGGGGTGACCAGCTGAGGGTTGGGGTGACCAGCTGAGGGTTGGGGTGACCAGCTGAGGGTTGGGGTGAAAAGGGTTGAGGCTGGAGGGAACTGGTCAGTGCTGGAGGCCAGTGCCCAAGAGATGGGTCAACTGGTTCCACTCTGGATCCACCCATCAGAGACCCCGGGGCGTTGGGGATTCCCGGGAAGGGGCTGGAGATGGTTGTGACGCCCGATACGCATCATCAGGGAAGGACGATGACACGGACACCTCCTGCTGCGCCACAGGTGGTGGTGGTGATGGTGGTCACCACCCCATCGCCATGTCCCCACCTCCCAGCATCTCCCTGGCGCCCTGGCACAAAGATCCAGGTCTCGTTCCAAGCACAAACCCCAAAACCTTCAGAATTTCATCCAGCTTCACTTCCGGGCACTCCGGGACATTCTCCATGACGAGGAACCAGGAATTCCCCCAAATCCTTGTATCTTCCCCTTAGGAGGTAGCAGGAACGTTCCCTCTTTTCTGGCAAAGGAAAAGGCTGAGACACAGAGTGACAGGGGATGCTTCTGTCTTCTTTGAAGAGGTTTCAGACAAGGTACAACTTGCAGCCCTAGCTTCTTTATTTTGGGAGTTATTGCTGGACGTTTTAACGTGATGTCCTGGTTTCAGGAAGGGGTTAACATGATGGGCTCGGGACAGGTGACTCAAATAGGATCATCCCATGCCAGTTACGTCATGCTGAGTATAAAAGCAGGGGGCATGTTCAGTTTTGGCACGCGGTTCGGGACGCGGGCAGCTGCGGCAGGGCTCGCTCCTCTCGACTCAGGTCTGTGTGCTCGCGGCGGGGCTCGACGCGGCTTGGCGCGGGGCGTTTGTAGCGGCTGCGAGTCGGCGCGCGGTCCGGTCCGGGAAACGCGCGATCTGAGCTGTTCATCCCGGCAAAGGTCGTGTTGTTTGTTGTTATCCCTGTTATATTTCAGTAAAATTACCCTTATCCCAACCTGTGTTTTTCTTTTCTCCGGAGGAGGCTGAACACGTGGTCCCCAGTTTGGGTTTTTTTGCTCTGAAACCACAAAATGCTATAAAAAATTTTCCACCTTCCCCAAATGCAATTTTTTTTCTACCATTAAATAGCCTCAGTGTGATTTTTTGGAGCAGAAATCACAAAAGCACTCTAAAAATTGACATTTTTGTCCCTGCAGATTACCCCTGCTTCATTAAAAACCCTCAAAATTGCCCAAATTCACCCCCAACCCCTCCAACCTATAAGAACCCACAACCCCATCATGGTGCAATCACCCCCCTCCCCAAACCCACCACCCATCCCCATGGGCACCCGCTGGGCCTCCCCCATCCTCCTCTTCCTCGTCGCCCTCCCAGGTAACCAGGGGGTGCTGAGGACGTGGCCACGGAGGTGATGATGATGATGATGATGATGATGATGCTGGTGGTGGTGGGAGCGGGCGCCTCCCTGGTGTCCTTCCTCCTTCCCCAGGGCTGCGGGCGGCCGTGACGCTGGTGGAGTCCGGAGGGGCCTCCAGACCCCCGGGGGGTCCCTGCGCCTCCTCTGCAAGGCCTCTGGCTTCACCTTCAGCAGCACCGGCCTGGGATGGGTGCGCCAGGCGCCCGGGAAGGGGCTGGAGTTTGTCGCAGAGATTAGCAGCGGTGGTAGTTACACCAGCTACGCGCCGTCAGTCCAGGGCCGGTTCAGCATCTCCAGGGACAACTCCCAGAGCACGGTGACGCTGCAGATGAACAGCCTCAGGGACAGGGACACGGCCACCTACTACTGCTCCAAAGCTCCTGATGGTTATAATCCAGATGCTGGTGGATGCCCTGACCCCATCCCCATGTCCCCACCTCCCTGGAGAACAATTCTTGCCCATTATCAGCATTTTTTGCCCCAACATTTAGTGGCTTTGCCCAAATCATGACTCATCCTGGTCAAGCCCTTGACCATGTGGCCTGAGTCCCCTGACCCCACTGCCCCACCCCTCGGCCTGGACCTTCTCCCTCCCTGGCCCAGTGTCACCCGTTTCTCCTCAGTCTCAGCCCTCGGCATCCGGCTGTGACAGTGCCCCAAGGGCCGAGGGTTGGGGTGACCAGTTGAGGGTTGGGGTGACCAGTTGAGGGTTGGGGTGACCAGTGGAGGGTTGGGGTGAAGAGGGTTGAGGTTTTTAAGGAAACACTCAAAGCTGGAGGCCAGTGGCCAAGGGTTGGGCAAAGGGCTCAAGGGGTTGGTGGGCACCACAGGCAGGTTTGAACCCAAGTGGGCAAGATTTGGGCTGAAAATGCTCATAGTTGGAAGAGAAAGGCTGGTAACGGGCCAGAAGTATTCTCCAGGGAGATGGGGACAGGGTGACAGGGTTGGGGCCAGCACACCCAGCACCACCACCATCTTCTTTGGCACACATTTCTTTGATTTTACACAAATTTTCAGAATTTTCTGAGGTTTTTTTAATATTTTCTTTATTTATCTTATATGCTGCTTCTTTTTAAGATTTCTATAGTTCAGTTTTTATGTCTCCAACCAAGAAATATATCGACCACCCCCAAAATCTTTGATCACCTCATTTTTACTCTAAAAAGCTGATTTTTTAAAATTCTACCCATGAAAAATTCAAATTTTCAAATTTACACAAGAACAATTTTAAATTTAAAATTTTTAAGACCACATTGCCTTGAGGTTGTGGGAATCATTTAGAAAAGTCACTATTTCTACTCATCCCAAACCTTCCAAAATTCAACGTTTCAAACTTTTCCCAAACTTTTTAAGATTTCCTCATCGAATTCCCCCAGGATTCAATTTTTTTGCCACTGACTCACCTACAGACTATTTTTCACCTGAAAAAAATCTATAAACATTCATTTTGGGGACAATTTTGGTCTCCAAAATTCTGTTTTCCCTCAAAAATCAACTTAATTCAGCAAAATTTTCCATTCTGCTTTCAAATATTTTCCACAATACCCAAATCTGATTTTTTTTCCCTTTTTTTCTACCATTAAATTGCCTCAGTGTGATTTTTTTCGGGTGGAAATCACAAAAGCACCCTAAAAATTGACATTTTTCTCCCTGCAGATTACCCCTCCCTCATTAAAAACCCTCCAAATTCCCCAAATTCTCACCAAAATTCAAATTTCTCACCTCCAAATGGAAATCCCCAACCAACCCCCCACATTTTGACCGAGTGACGGCCTCAAGGGTGGAATTTTGAGGGTTGGGGGGAGGGGGGTCAACCCTCGTCTCCTCTCCCACCTGCCCCAGGAGTTTTAAATTTTGGGGCAAAAATGGCCAAAATTGGTCCCAGGGATCAGATGGTGACGAGGACTTATCGGAAGAGACGGTGACGATGATCCCAGCGCCCCACAATAATGCATCCAGTATAACCACTGTGATTCACACCCAGCGCTTCCCCTACCAAATTTTTAGGGGTTTAAAAAGCCAAAGTTATGGCCAAAAAAGCTAAAAATCAAAAAAAGCTTAGAAATCTTCAAGAATTCTTTCAACATTTTCAAATAATTTTTCAATTTTCAAATTCTTTAAAAAAAATTCCAGGATTTTTTTGGGGTGCATGGTGGAAATTGGGAGAGAAAAGGGATGGATTTGGGGAAAAATTGGGTGAAAAATGGTGAGAAAAAGGAAAAAATAACAAAAAGGGTGAAATTACCACACAATCAGTGAAAATTTGGATAAAAAAGGGGGAGAAAAGGATGGATTTGGGTTGATAGAATCATAGAATCTTAGAATGGCGTGGGTTGGAAGGGACCCCAAGGGTCACAGAGCTCCAACCCCCTGCCACAGGCAGGGACACCAACCTCCAGGCCTGGAGCTACACAAGGTTGCCCAGGGCCCCAGCCAACCTGGCCTTCAACACCCCCAGGCACGGGGCACCCACCCCCTCTCTGGGCAGCCCCTTCCAGCCCCTCATCACTCTCTCTGCAAAGAACTTCCCCCAATCTCTCCTCTCCCCCTTCCCTCCTCCAGCTTCACTCCAGCCCCCTTGTCCTGCCAGGCTCTGCCCTTGAACAAGCTGATTCCCCTCCTGTTCCTCTGCTCCCTTCAGGGACTGGCAGGCTGCAATGAGGTCCCCCCACAGCCTTCTCTTCTCCAGGCTGACCCAGCCCAGCTCCCTCAGCCTCTCTCCAGAGGGGAGCTGCTCCAGCCCCCTGAGCATCTCCGTGGCTCCTCTGACCCCTCTCCAACAGCCCCACATCTCTCTTGTGCTGGGGCCCCAGCTCTGGACACAGGACTCCAGCTGGGGCAGAGCAGAGAGGGACAATCCCCTCCCTGTCCCTGCTGCCCCCCCTGTGCTGATGGAGCCCAGGATCCCATCTCCCTTCCCAGCTGCCAGAGCCACTGCTGGCTCAGGGGGAGTTTCCCATCCATGTCCATTCCAGGGACACTGAATTCAAACCACCCCACTGGTTTGCTCGTTACTGATCTGATACTCACAGGAGGGGTCGTTAATGAGGCCCCCCCTCTACTTGCCCGCCCCTGCTCATTATGCAAATCATCCCCCACCCCCACCCTATAAACCCCCCTGACCCTGGCATGGAGTGGGTGCGCCAGGCGCCCGGGAAGGGGCTGGAGTGGGTCGCGGGTATTTACAGCGATGGGAGCAGCACCTACTACGCGCCAGAACTAGTGGTGGTGGTGATTATCCTGGTGTCCCTGACCCCATCCCCATGTCCCCACCTCCCTGGAGAACAATTTTGTCCCCCTTATCAACAGTTTATAACCCATCTTTGAGAATTCTCAGCCCAAATCTCAACCAGTTTTCTTCCAAACCTGCCTATGGTGCCCACCAAGTCCTTGAGCCCCGTGCCCAACCCCTTGCCATTGGCCTATACCTCAGCCCGTGCTCCTCAGCAAAATCTCACCTGGCTTTGTTGTTCTGCCCTGAGCTCTGGCTGCTCCGGGCCCAAACACAACAGCATTGCACAAATGTTGATGGTTTTGGCCCAAACCTTGGTTGTTTTTCCCCAACGTGTCACCCTGTGGGCTGAAACTCTTGTTGGAGCAGAAACGGTCAGTGGTGGGGCCAGGGTTGTCCTGAGGGGAGGTGAGGTCAGGGGACAGGGTCAGGGCCACCAGCATAAGCACCACCAGCACCAGCACTTTTGGCGCAGTAGTAGGTGGCCGTGTCACCGTCCCTGAGGCTGTTCATCTGCAGCGTCACCGTGCTCTGGGAGTTGTCCCTGGAGATGCTGAACCGGCCCTGGACCGACGGCGCGTAGTCTGTGCCACCACCGCTGTTAATAACTGCGACCCACTCCAGCCCCTTCCCGGGCGCCTGGCGCACCCAGCTCATCCAGGTGCTGCTGAAGGTGAAGCCAGAGGCCTTGCAGAGGAGGCGCAGGGACCCCCCGGGGTCTGGAGGCCCCTCCGGACTCCACCAGCGTCACGGCCGCCCGCAGCCCTGGGGAAGGAGGAAGGACACCAGGGAGTCGCCCGCTCCCACCACCAGCATCATCATCATCATCATCATCTCCATGGCCACGACCTCAGCACCCCCTGGTTACCTGGGAGGGCGACGAGGAAGAGGAGGATGGGGGAGGCCCAGCGGGTGCCCATGGGGATGGGTGGTGGGTTTGGAGACAGGGGAGATGGCGCCAGGATGGGGTCTGGGGGTTCTTATAGGGTGGAGGGTTTGGGGGTGATTTGCATAACGAGGTGGGGAGGGTGAGAGCAGTGGGAGGCCTCGTTAGCGACATCTGCCCTGGGTATCGGGTCACTAACGAGCACACCCATGAGATGGATTATTTTACATAATTCATTAGTTCTCCAGGGAATGATACTAGGGGAGAAATTTATTAATTAGCTATTTATCTATCTATCTATCTATCTATCTATCTATCTATGAATTTATTTATTTATGAGGGTCTGGTCTCAGGTGTCCAGTCAAAACAATGCTTTAATTAATTAATTAATTAGAAGGTGTCCAGGGAAGCCAGGTTAATTTAGTTAATTAATTATGGGGAGATGGGTGGCAGAATGCAATTAGGAAATCTGTTAATGATGTAAGTATTGGGGCTCTCCTGGGATACCATGCTGTATGCATGGCAAAATTAATTAAGAAATCCATTAATGTGTTAATTAAGGGGGGTCTGGTGGAGCCTGTGGCAGGCACATGGTGAAAGCATTTAAGAAATCTGTTAATTGATTTATTACAGGAGGCCTCTAGGGGATCCCATGAGGAAATTAGGGATTGGGGGGGGAATTAGGGAATTTGCAGTGAAATTAGAGAATTTTTTGGGGAAAATGAAGGATTTGGGAGAAAAAAGACAGTATCTTGGGGGAATTGGATGGAAGTATGGGGAAACTAGGGAATTTGGGAGGAAATGAGGGAATTTGAGGGAACATGAACGATTTGGAGGGAAATGAGGGAAATTAGGGGTGAAATTACGGAATTTGTGGCTAATTGGGGAAGTTTGGGTGGAAATGAGGGAATTGGGGGGCAATATGGGGAATTTTGGAGAAACGGGGGATTTGGGAGAAAAAAAGGGAATTTGGGAGAAAAAAGAGGGAATTTGGGAGAAAAAAGAGGGAATTTGGGGGGAAACAGAGGAATTTGGGTGGAATTAGGGAATTTTGGGGAAAACCAGGAGATTTGGGGGGGAAATGAGGGAATCCTGGAGGGAAATGAGGGGATGTGTGGACCCCTGGCTAGTTGATGAAGGCCATCTTTCCACCCCTGTGCTGCAGCTTGAGCACGAGCACTGAGAAGAAGCTGGGAAGCATGAGAGCTAGGACTCTAAGGAGAGCTCTGTCCATCCCAGAGTGGGACCAGCACCTTGCTTCTGCGCAGGAGTTCTTCCCCCCCTGTCCCTGGCCCTGGCCCCGACCTCTCCGGGTGAGAACGAGCTGTCCCTGGGAATCAGCCCTCTGCCTGGCAGGTAGAAGAGGCTGCAGCTTGCTTGAAGAACAGGGAGTGTTTGCTTTTACCCCCAGTGGGGTGCATTCATTGCCCAAGCGCCTCCTGCCCTTCCAAAGCCCTGGCTAAATCCATCTCCCCGCTGAGCCTGGAGTTTGGGACAAGGCAGCTCACGACAGGTCCTGATTGCTTCCACCATCTGCCTGCCACAGGCTCCCACACAGACCCCCTCTAAGGAACTAATTAATGGCTTTCTTAATTACTTTCCTGAGCATGTAACGTGGGCTGCCTGGAGACGCCCTATAATTATTTAATTAACAGATTTCCTAATTGCATTCTGACACCCATCTCCCCATAATTTAATTAAATCCTGGTTTCTGTGGAGACTTTCAAATTAATAAATTAATTAACCCCCTGATTTGGCTTGACACCTGAGACCAGACCCTTGTAGTTAATTAATTAATTAATTAATTAACCAAATGAATGATTACTTATTTTTTCCCTGCACCTCAATCCCTGGAAAACAAATTAATTAAGTCAAAACAAACCACTCTATGGGTGCGCTCGTTAGTGATCTGATAACCAGGAGGAGGTGTCATTAATGAGGCCCCCCTTGCTCTCACCTGCCCTTTCTCATTAAGCAAATCACCCCCAGACCCTCCACCCTATAAGAAACCCCCAACCCCATCATGGCACAATCCCCCCCTCCCCAAACCCACCACCCATCCCCATGGGCACCCGCTGGGCCTCCCCCATCCTCCTCTTCCTCGTCGCCCTCCCAGGTAACCAGGGGGTGCTGAGGACGTGGCCATGGAGATGATGATGATGATGATGATGATGATGATGGTGGTGGTGGGAGCGGGCGACTCCCTGGTGTCCTTCCTCCTTCCCCAGGGCTGCGGGCGGCCGTGACGCTGGTGGAGTCCGGAGGGGCCTCCAGACCCCCGGGGGGTCCCTGCGCCTCCTCTGCAAGGCCTCTGGCTTCGACTTCAGCAAGACCCACATGCAGTGGGTGCGCCAGGCGCCCAAGAAGGGGCTCGAGTGGGTGGCAGTGATTAACAGCACGGGTACCGGCATATGGTACAAGTCGTCGGTCCAGGGCCGGTTCAGCATCTCCAGGGACAACTCCCAGAGCACGGTGACGCTGCAGATGAACAGCCTCAGGGACGGGGACACGGCCACCTACTACTGCGCCAAAATTATTCCTGCTGCTGCTGGTGGTTGCCCCAACCCCCCACCGTGTCCCCACCTCCCTGGAGAACAATTTTTGGACCAATGTTGGCCCTGGCTGGAGGCCAAATGCCCACCAGAGCTGCCTCTCATCACTCCCCTTCTCAGCTGGACAGGGGAGAAAATAGATATTGAGAGGCTCAGGGTTGGAGGTCGTTGTGGTTTAGCCCTCGCTGGAGGCCAGATGCCCCCCAAGATCAGTCTGTTACTGCCCTTCCCAGCTGGACAGGGGAGAAGATATATAGCAAGAGGCTCAGGAG
>BSDF01000230.1:0-13722 GCA_027925045.1 Hypotaenidia okinawae
GTGTTGTATCTTTTGTGTCGGATGGATTCATTGCTGCATGCTGCCGCGAGTCAGCTGAGAGTGGTCAGACAGATTCATGCAGCACACACCCTGAGCCAGCAACAAAAATCAAGTGCTGCACGGTTCTGTAAGGTGACATGTCTTGCAGAATCCACATCTGTCGCTAAGTGCCTTAATACCTTAGCTGTTCCATTTGCTTGCTTTGGGGATCAGGCGTGTCAGGAGTGTAAACAACACCGCTCAAAGGAATGGATCTTCCTCTTGTTTGACACGGACGAGTTTTGCCTTGGCGGGGAATCCTGTTTTATCTGGGAACGTGAAACCTACTGTAAAGACCGGGAAGGCCGTGCTTTTCGGTGTGGCAAGCCGGGGGCATCCCGAGAAGCCTCATCCCGGCTGCCAGCGCAGCACCCTCGCTCCCAGCATCCCCGCGGCTTCGGCCCTTCAGCGCTTTCTAGCGGCTCCGTTTCCCGGGACACCGCGTCCTGCGCACCCGCTGCTCCGCTGCTCAGTCGTGCCTTCGGCCATGGCTGAGCCAGTCGGTACCGCGGGATCGGGAGAGGAGACGGGCACCGAGTGCCGGGAGATGGATGAGCCAAGGGCTCGGTAAGCCCCGGGAGCCTCCGTCCGTTCACCCGCTGAGCCGGGGGGAGGAGAGCGGAGGGAGAACCTGCCCAGGGGCCGGGCCTTCGGCCGGTCCCACCCACCTGCGCCCCTCGGTCGGCGGAGCCGGCGTTTTGGGGGCGGAGAGAGAGAGGAGAGAGCCGCCCCTCTCCTCCGGCACGGCCGGGGAGAGCTCAGCGGCTCCCCGAGCGCGCACGCCCGGCCGGGGGGGCTTCTGCTCGGCGCCGAGCTCCCCGCCAAAGCCCCGCCCGGGGCTTTCCGAAGGCGGGGGGAAGAGAGACACCTCCCGCCCCGCCGGAGGAGGGGACAGCCCGACCCGACCCGGCCCAGCTCAGCCCAGCCCAGCCCAGCGCCGCCCGGCGCTGGCGAGGGAGGCCCCGCCCGCGGGAGGGGAGCAGCACCACGCATGCGTGTCCGCCCCTGGCCCCCGCCCCTTGGCTTCGCTGGGCTCTCCCTGCCCAGACAGGCAGCGGCGGGAGCCAATGGAGGGGGCTGCTCGGCAGGGTGGTGGGAGGGGCGGCGGGATGAAGCCGGTCCGTGCCGGTGTTGGCGCAGGCTGGTGGCCTTTCGGCCGCGGTCTGCCGGGGCCTGTGTGCCGATGGCTGCTGGGGGCCCTGGGCGCAATGTTGGCCGCTGTCCGCCGCGCTCCCCGATCCGGCCCCGGCCTGTCCGCCGCTCCAGAGGCCGCCGCCCAGGTCAGCGAGCCGCCCCGCGTCCGTAGGGCCGCCCGAGGGCCTCGCCCCGTCCCCGAGTCCCCGCGGCGTCTCGGGGTGCGGCCTGCGGGACCTGTTCCCCCTCCTGTCCCCTCCGAGCCAGCCCGGCGCGCGGCGCCTCGGCCGCCTCTCGTCGGCGGTAGAGCCCATGGCGGGAGCGCAGCTCGGTGCCCCCCCGGCCCGAGAAGGCCCCTGGCAAACCTGTGTCGTGTCCCCCCCCTCCCCCCCCCCCGTTGTCTTTCCGGTGTGGGAAGCGGGGAGTTTGTAAAGAAAGGGGCCCTGGGAGGGTGCGTGGGGAAGGAGCAGAGGGCTGTGTGTGTGTGTGAGGGGATGCAGCGTGTGGAGGGCAGTCCCGGTGTAGGGCCTGTGGAGAAAGGGGGATGCCTTGCAGGTGTTAAGGGTGTCCAGTATCCCGGAGGTCCCAGTAAGAGACGGTGGATGGTTGTGGGGTTGGAAGGGGCCTTGGAGATCCATCTTGTTGCAGCCCCCCTGCTATGGGCAGCGATGGCCACGCTATGCCTGTGGCTTCTATGTCCTTGTGTAGAGAGGCGCTGGCTGCAGCAGTAGGAGTTGCCAGTATTGCCCTGCTGAAGGGCAGCGTGCGACTTTTGGTGGGGATTAATTTGTGTAGGTTAATAAAAAGCCCTTTCCACGTTAGCTGAAGCCGTGTGTTTGGTGCTGGGAAGAAGTGTAAAGCATGAAGCAGCATTAAGAGAAGGGGATGGTCCCACTGTAGCGGGAGAATTAGCGGTGCTTTGGCTGGGAGAGGCGGGGGATGCTGTGCGGTGGCTGTGTGTGTGCCGGAGATGATCCTTGTGGGGGGGCGTTTGAAGGGAAACTAGAGCAATTAGCTTTGGAAGTTTGTTTGTGTGAAGCTCAGCCGTGGTTGTTAATCCCTGTTCTGTGTGTTCTTTCCTCAGCAATCAGCTGCCAGTGGAACCTGGTGACTGGCAGGGACCACAAGAGCTAAGACCGGGAGCCTCCCAGGACAGAGGTATTTCCTAGGCCCGGTTCTTCTGAGGTTTGGCCTCCCTTGGAAAACTGAGGGGTGTCTGAAAGTGCAGAAGGAAGGGTGTGCAGCTTGGAATGAATCCCGCTGCTTTGGGTGGGATTAAGGAGGTGGGTGTAGTGGGTTGGCCCTGGCTAGAGGCTAAATACTCACCCAGCCGCTCGCTCACTCACTCGCTCCCCTGTGTTAGAAATGCCAGAGGGGCTAAGGACAGCGGTGACATACTAGTGAAGCAGTAATTTCTTGTCCGTTCTGGTTCTCTCTCTGGCACCCAGAGAGCCTCATTCTTCCCCCCCCTCTTCTCCTTCGGGCCTGGCCTTGGTGTCTGTGCAGCTTGTTGCATCTTCTCGCTCGCTTCTCCCCTGGCAAAATGCACCTGGCTGCAGGGTTTTTTCCCCTAAATGTGATTCCCAGAGGCGCTGTGACCATCACCAATGGGCTCAGCCTTGGTCAGCAGCAACTCTGGCCTTGACTTGGCCGATGTTTACAGTCTGGGGCCTGTAGAGAGCTTCTGGCTGCTGCTTGCAGAAGCCGTCTCAGCTAGGCAAAAGTGCGACAGTGGGCTTTGATGGAAATGCCAATGCGAACCCCTGATAACTCAGCCTCTCCCGTGGCCTGCCTTTGTTGTTTAGATGCTGCCGTCTCTGGCCGAGAAGAGGTTCCTGCTGCGGCGAAGATACCATCTAAAAAAGCCAGGAAACGCCGGGCTTCCATCGGCGATGCCGCTCCAGCTGCGGGAGAGGTTAGCAGAGACTTTCCTGAACCTGTGCAGCCGTAGGTGGTTCTTTTCCCTTGACAGCCGGTGCCTCTTGTGTGCTGGGTTTTCCTCCCTGGGGTTTGCGTGCTCTGCTCTGGCACGTGGAGCTGAATTTGTGTGGTTTAGAGTGGGACACAAGTTCCTGGAGCAGGGCTGACCCACAGTGAAGGTGCTGCTAAAGTCAACTGGAATAACGTGCCAGTGTTTTGGGAAGGGCCTGTGCAGTTTGCTCTGCACCCAGATCACAAACGTTGGCTTCACACGCTGAGGTGCTGATTCTCCGTTTTTCATTCTTTTCCCCCTCCCTCTGTTCTGGCTGGATGTTCAGCACGGAGGAAAGAAGAAATGTGACCAGCTCGTCAAAACCCTGAAGGGCCGATCTGCAAGGCGGCCGTCTGATCCAGCCGGGACAAGCACCAACAAGTAATGAGAAGGGGAATAAGCACTGCCTTTGTGGTGGTAACTTTGTAGCTGTTGTAAAGGGGACTGGAGACTTAATCTTTGCTGCTGTGTGTTAAGAGAGGCAGCATCTAGTTCTAGTGCTGGCAGGGTAGCTTTCTATTGCTTTAGCTGTGGCTCCCCACTGCCATGCAGACATTTGTGTAGGAAGAAACTGTCTCCTTTCTGGTGAACTGATCCGTGCCGATATCAAATGCCATGCTTAGAAATGTCGTGGCTCTTCTTTATTGTTTTTTCCTGCACCAAAGTGCTCCGGCCTCCTCGATTGCTCCAGCCTTCCCCTCTGCTCCAACGTCGCCCACCTCTCCGTCTGACTTCATCTTCCCACCTTTGTCCACCCCTCCTGCCTGGTCCTCTGCTATTGCCACCTCTGCCATCCTGGCGAAGTCTGCTCCAGCCCCCAAGTTAGTAGCTCTGGCCAAGTTCATTTTCCTGGCCTGGTCCACCGCCCCGTCCTCGACCTCCGCCCCGTCCTCGACCTCTGCCCCGGCCTCGACCTCCGCCCCGGCTTCGACCTCCACCCCGGCTTCGACCCCGACCCCGGCTTCGACCCCGACCCCGGCTTCGACCTCCACCCCGGCCTCGACCCCGACCCCGGCTTCGACCTCCGCCCCAGCCTCCACCTCCGCCCCGGCTTCGACCTCAACCCCAGCCTCGACCTCCGCCCCGGCTTCGACCTCCGCCCCGGCTTCGACCCCGACCCCGGCTTCGACCTCCACCCCGGCCTCGACCACTGCCCCAGCCTCCACCTCGACCCCAGCCTCGACCTCCGCCCCAGCCTCCACCTCTGCCCCGGCTTCGACCTCGACCCCAGCCTCGACCTCCACCCCAGCTTCGACCTCGACCCCAGCCTCAACCTCCGCCCCAGCTTCGACCTCCGCCCCAGCCTCATCCACTGCTCCAGCCTTCTCTGCCCTTCTGGCCATGGCCATTGCTTTGGCCGTGTCCATTGCTCTGGCCCTGGCCATTGCTCTGGGCACGTCCATTGCTCTGGCCATGTGCACCGCTCTGTCCTGGTCCCTTGTTCTTTCCTGCTGTGCTGTTCTGGCCTGGTCCACCTCTTTAGCTTTGTCTGTTGCTCTGGCTTTGTGTGTAGCTCTGGTCTTGTCGTGTTCTCAGGTTTCATCCCCTGCTCCCACCTGGTCCCCTGCTCCCACCTGGTCCCCTGCTCCCACCTGGTCCCCTGCTCCCACCTCGTCCTTTTCCCCTGCTCCAATCTAGTCCCTTGTTCCTCCCTACTCCCCTGTTCACCTGCCGTTTAGTTCCATTTGATTTTATTGTTTACCCCCCTGTTTTGGTTTATTTGTTCATTTTTTGTCTGTCAACTGTTAAAAGAAATATTGATTTATTTTATTACAATAAATATTGAGATTCTCTCCAAAAAGCCGTGCTGGCAGGAAGCTCTTTGTCTGGGACCGGAGCGGCGTTGACCCGTCAGTGGGCTCTGTAGCTCAGAGCTGGCTCGGGGCGGGACGGGTCTCGGAGCACAGCCTCATCCCTAAGGGATTCTCACCAAGCCTGAAGGGACCATGGGGCTGTGGTCTGGCAGCCAGAGGAGTGAGGGCAATCCCCTCCCTGCCGCGGGAGGAGCTCTCCCTTTGGGGGAACTCCTTCGATTTGTTGGGAAGAGAAAGCCAGAGCTGTCTGTGCGGCGTGCTGAGCGTGGGCTGTCCGGGACTGGGACCGGGCTGAAGGGGATCCAGGTGTTTCCGTGCGGAATTGCAGGGTGCTGCTGGAGAAGGGAGGCTGGAGCTGCCGTGGTCGAGGTGGCGGGGCGGGATCGGCTCTTGTGGGGAAAAGATGGGGATTTTGGGGCCGTGGCCTCTGGGCGCAGTGAGCCCTCACGGTGCTGCTCCTCGGCTCTGGTGGGGTTCATCCGTCGGGGCTTGGCTTCCAAACGCACGGGCTTCATCCGTAAGAGATGCAAGGTCCTCCAAACCCATGGTTCTGTCCTGGCAGGAGGTGTGTCCTCTACCCCATGGCTGCTGAAGGCCGCGCTGTATGAGAGTGGGGACTGTTCCCTCGTGCTGTGTGGTGGTCACAGGGGGGCGCCTTGGGTCCTGGGGCCCCTGCAAGGCGCTGAGACCACCCTGGGGGAGAAGTGGCCTCCTGACTGAGTGAGGAGGCGGCCGCGGGACCCCGTGTCTCATTAGGAAATGTCCTTTGGGAGTTGGCGCTTTGCCACGCTGAGGGGAGGGCGAGGCTGCGGGGAGGGTGGGTGGGCAGGCTGCTCCCCACTGGCTTTGCAGGCTGCGTGCGTGTGCAGAAAGGCCACGGCTGGCTCAGCCTGTGAGCTGGGGTCAGAGCAAGCCCCATTGGGGCTGGGGACGGTGGGTGGCAGGAGCTTGGCCCCCACCTCCCAGCCCAAAGCCCGTTCTGCCCTTAGCCCACCGGTGTTGCCCTGACACCCACCCTGCTGGAAGCCACCAGCCCAATCAGGGATCTGCTAAGAACCTTTTGGCTTGACTAACCAGGGAGAGGTGGCTGTGCGATGTCAACCCTTCCCCAAGTCACCAGGTAAAGGGATGCTCCCCCATCCGCCCACGAAAAATACCCCCAACCACCTTCATCCCCCCCGCAACGCCCCGGCAGTGCGTGCCGGAGGCAGGGAGACGCGGCATCGAGCCACGCTGCTTCCCATCCCTCCTCTTTCATTTGGTTCTTGCAGGGTTTGATTAATTTTTTAAAATATGTTTGGATATGGCTGGTGCCGGCGCAAGAACTTTGGGTTTTTTGACCATGGGATGGTGTACTCTGCTCCTGGCATGAGTACTGCTGATGGGGCTCACCTGTCCCAGAAAGGAAAGAGGATCCTTGCCCAGGAGATGGCAGGGCTCATTGACCGAGCTTTAAACTAGTTAGGAAGGGGGAAGGGGATATTAAGAAGGCTGCTGGGGTTAGGCAAGTGCTTCGGGAGTCACAACGAGAGTTGATGGTGGAAAAAGGTAAATTCCAACAGCACAGTGGTGGACTTGGAGATGGTTTTCCAGGTGTGAGTAGGGAAAATTCTGTGGATTGCCCTGAGTACTCCTCAGTGGAGCCACTTTTGCCAGTCCCCTGGCAGAAATCTCGCTGTGGGCTGTTGAGAATACCTACATCTGCTGCCCCACTTAAATGCCTTTATACAAATGCACGTAGCATGGGGAACAAACAAGAAGAATTAGAGATCTTTGTGCGGTCGCAGGGCCACGATCTCATAGCGATCACAGAGACGTGGTGGGATAACCTGGACGACTGGCACGCTGTCATGGATGGCTATGTGCTTTTTAGGAAAGACAGGCTAGGGAGGCGAGGTGGAGGAGTTGCTCTTTATGTGAGAGAGCACCTAGATTGTATTGAGCTCCACCTGGGGAAGGATGAAACATCTGTTGAGTGCTTGTGGGTTAAAATCAAGGGGCAAACCGGTATGGGGGACATTGTTGTGGGAGTGTGCTATAGGCCCCCTGATCAAGAGGAGCGGGTTGATAGTGCATTCTATAAGCAGTTAGAAGTAGCCTCAAGATCCCGGGCACTGATCCTTATGGGGGACTTCAACTATCCAGATATTTGCTGGGCAAGCAACACGGCCAGTCGTATGCAGTCCAGACAATTTCTGCAGTATGTTGAAGACAATTTCCTGCTACAGATGGTGCAGGAGCCTACAAGGGGAGGGCGGGGGCTGGACCTTGTTTTAACCAACAAGGACGGGCTCCTTAGGGAAGTGAAGGTCGGGGGCAGCTTAGGTCTAAGTGACCATGAAATGGTTGAGTTCAAGATCCTGGGTGGAAGAAGCAAGCCAAAAAGTAGGATAGCTACCCTGAATTTTGGAAAAGCTAACTTTGATCTCCTCCGTGACTTAATAGGGGCTATCCCGTGGGCTACGCTGTTTGAAGGAATGGGAGCCTGTGAGAGCTGGCTAGCATTCAAACAGCACTTCTTCCAAGCACAGGAACGATGCAGCCCTTTGTGCAGGAAATCGGGAAGGAGAGGCAGAAGACCTGCGTGGATGAACACGGAGCTGCTGAGTCAACTCAAAGAGAAGAGGAAGATCTATGAATTGTGGAAGAAGGGTCTGAGCACATGGGGAGAATACAGGAATGTAGTCAGGGCCTGTAGGGTCGCAACTAGGAAGGCTAAAGCCCGCTTGGAAACGAAGCTGGCAAGGGACATAAAGGATAATAAAAAGGGTTTTTTTAGATACGTGAATAGCAAAAGGATGACCAGGGATAATGTAGGTCCCTTGCTGAATGAGGAGGGTGTCCTGGTAACGGGGGATACTGAGAAGGTGGAGATACTGAATGCCTTCTTTGCTTCGGTCTTCACCTCAAAGGCCCCCCGGGACCCACAGGCACTGGATGTAAATAGGAGTGTTTGGGATATGAAGAATTTCCCTCTGGTTGAGGTAGGGGAGGTCCAGGAGCGGCTCAAAGGGATAAACGCACACAAATCCATGGGACCGGATGGGATACATCCACGTGTGATAAGGGAGCTGGTGGAGGTGATTGCTGAGCCGCTCTCTATCATCTTCAACGGGTCCTGGAGAACAGGAGAAGTGCCTGAGGACTGGAGGATAGCCAATGTCACTCCAGTCTTTAAAAAGGGCAAGAAGGAGGATCCCAGCAACTATAGGCCAGTCAGCCTCACCTCTGTCCCCGGAAAGGTAATGGAACAGCTTGCTCTGGATGCCATCTCCAAGCAATTGGAAGAGAAGAAGGTCATGAGGAGTAGTCAGCATGGATTCACCAAGGGGAAATCGTGCTCGACCAATCTCATAGCCTTCTATGATCTCATCACCGGCTGGGTAGATGGAGGGAGAGCAGTGGATGTCATCTACCTTGACTTCAGCAAGGCTTTTGATACTGTCTCCCATGACATCCTGATAGCAAAGCTGAGAGAGCATGGGATTGATGAGTGGACAGTGAGGTGGGTTGAGAATTGGCTGTCGGACTGAGCCCAGAGGGTCGTGATTCGTGGAGTGGAATCTGACTGGAGGCCTGTGACTAGCGGTGTTCCCCAGGGCTCGGTGTTGGGTCCAGTCCTGTTTAACATCTTCATTGACGACCTTGATGAGGGAATAGCCTCGACCCTCAGCAAGTACGCCGATGACACAAAGCTGGGAGGAGTGGCTGACACGCAGGAACACTGCGCTGCCATCCAGCGAGACCTGGACAGGCTGGAGAGCTGGGCAGGGAGAAACCAGATGAGGTTTAACAAAAGCAAGTGTAAAGTCTTGCACCTGGGAAGGAACAACCGTTTCTATCAGTACAGGCTGGGGGATGACCTGCTGGAGAAGAGCTCAGTGGAGAAGGACCTGGGGGTCCTGGTGGATGACAGGTTGGCCATGAGCCAGCAGTGTGCCTCGGTGGCTAAGAGAGCCAATGGGATCCTGGGGTGCATCCGGAGGAGTGTAGCCAGCAGGTCAAGGGAGGTGATCCTCCCGCTCTACTCTGCCCTGGTCAGGCCCCACCTGGAGTATTGTGTCCAGTTCTGGGCTCCCTGGTATAAAAAGGACAGGATTCTCCTGGAGAGAGTCCAGAGAAGGGCTACGAAGATGATAAAGGGCCTGGAGCATCTCCCCTATGAGGAAAGGCTGAGAAGATTGGGACTGTTCAGCCTTGAGAAGAGAAGACTAAGGGGGGACCTAATTAATGTTTACAATTATCTTAAGCAAGGGATGCAGGGGGAATCAGCCAGCCCCTTTTCAGTGGTCTGTGGAGACAGGACAAGGGGCAATGGCTGCAAGTTGGAGCATAGGAAGTTCCGCACCAACATGCGGAGAAACTTTTTCACAGTGAGGGTGACAGAGCCCTGGGACAGGCTGCCCAGGGAGGCTGTGGAGTCTCCTTCTCTGGAGATATTCTAGACCCGTCTGGATGCCTATCTCAGTGAAATGTCCTAGGGAGCCTGCTTCGGCAGGGGGTTGGACCCGATGATCTCTCGAGGTCCCTTCCAACCCCTACAATTCTATGATTCTATGATTCTTTTTTCCCTCTTTGTTTCTTCCTTCCCTTTTTTTTTTTTCGCCTTTTTAACCATTTCTGGAGCTCTCTCTGAAGGAACAACCAGCAGCTCTTGGCTGGCAGGAGGAGAGACCATGGCATGGGACACATGGGATGGCTTCCTTCTCCCACCTTGCTCGAGGTCCATTTTTGTCCAAACTTGGGGTTTGTTGGTTTTTTAAATTTTTATTCACAAAATAATGAAAAAGAAAAAATCAAAAAGCAAATGATTGCTGCAAGCCTCAGCTTTACACCCAGACAAAGAGCCCCAGAAGGGAAACACAAGCTGAAGGTGCTGAGGTACGAAAACCTGAGGTAGTTTCTGTGTGTGTGTGTGTGAGTGTAAGTGTGTATTTTTGGGGGGGAGGTTGGTTTCTTGGGGGTTTGGGGTTGCTTTTGTTTTCAACTTTCCCCTCTTCACTCTCAGGAGGTCCCACCGGAGAGAGAGAGAGAGAGAGAGGAGAGAGCCACCCCTCTCCTCCGGCACCGCCGGGGAGAGCTGAGCAGAAACGGGCCCCGGGAGCGTGCGTGGGGAAGGAGCAGAGGGCTGTGCGTGTGTGTGAGGGGATACAGCGTGTGGAGGGCAGTCCCGGCGTAGGGCCTGTGGAGAAAGGGGGATGCCTTGCAGGTGATAACGGTGTCCAGTATCCCGGAGCTCCCAGTACGAGATGGTGGATGGTTGTGGGGTTGGAAGGGGCCTTGGAGATCCATCTTGTTGCAGCCCCCCTGCTATGGGCAGCGATGGCCACGCCATGCCTGTGGCTTCTGTGTCCCTCAGGAGAAGTGGCATCTTGTGCAGAGAGACGCTGGCTGCACCAGGAGTAGTTGCCAGCAGCCGCGCAGAGCCCAGTCCCAGGCGGAGGAAGGCGCCTTTGCAGGCGCTGCTGGCTGTCCTGGCTCGATGGGAGCGGGAGACCCGGTTTCCCGCAGCGATCCATGGCTGGGAACGGCGGGCGCAGCGCTTCCAGGGCAACGGCGTTAGGTGGCTTCAGCTGCTCTCCCGCTGCAAAGCGGTTTTCCAGCAGCGCTGCCCGGGACGGGCTGTAAGGTGGCCAAGGTGTTCCCGTGTCCCCGGCGTGAGTCCTGGCAGAGAACTCTCCGAAGGGAATGATCCCCCTGTGGCGGGAGAAGTAGCGGTGCCTTGGCTGGGAGAGGCGGGGGATGCTGTGCGGTGGCTGTGTGTGTTGTTGTCCTGGTTTCAGTCAGGATAGAGTTAACTTCATTTGTAGCAGCTGATGGAATGCTGTGTTTGGGAGTTAAAATGAAAGCAGTGCTGATAACACCCTGATGTTCTTAGCTGCAGTCAGACAGTCAAGGACTTTCTCAGCTTCTTCTATTTCTTTATTCATGAGAAAGGAGCGGCGAAGCCAGGACAGGTGACCCAGATGGGCCAAAGAGAGTATTCCATGCCAATTACGTCCTACCAAGGATAATGGGGGGCTGGGAAGAGGTAGAAGAGGGGCGGTTGTGGGACGCGTGCTTCTTGGGGGGACGGTCGGGTTCTGAGGCAGCTCTGGGTGGTACGGCCTGAGTCGTGTGGTTCGGTGAGAAACTGCTTTGTGTATCAACAGTTTCATATTCTTTTGCTCTAAAGTCCTGTTAGCATTGTTATATTTTATCTTTCTGTTCTCTTAGTAAACTCTCCTTATCCAAACCCACGGGCCTCTTAGTTTCTTGGTTTTGGAGTTATTTGCCCCTTCCTTTTACCTTCCCTTGATTCACCCCCCACCCCCCTTTTTCCCTCTTCCCCTGCTCTTTTACTTTAAGAAGCAGGCAGCTGCGTGGATCTCAGCCCACAGCCGGGGTGAAACCATGACCATAGCAAACTGCAATACAAAACATGCTAAACGTCCAGCAATAACTCCCAAAGTAAAGAAGCTAGCAGTGAAACACATACCTTGTGTGAAACTTAACAGAAAACAGAAGCAGCCCCTGTCACTCTGGCTCTCAGCCTTTTCTTTTGCATGGAAAGAGGGAACATTCCTGGTACATCCTAAGGTGTTTATCTCGGCCGTAGCAAACTGCAATTGAAAACATGCTAAAAGTCTAGTAATAACTCCTAAAGTAAAGAAGGTAGGACTGAAACACATACCTTTTCTGAAACCTCCTAACAGAAGACAGAAGCAGCCCCTGTCACTCTGGCTCTCAACCTTTTCTTTTTCCAGTGCATTCTGCTGAAGCAGAGAGATAAACATCCAGAATAAAGAAAAATGAGGTGAAAAGCTGGTGACAGAACAGCCGTATTTAAACAAGCCTTCTGCTCAACAATGCCTCCAAACTCCAGCTCTGTTCTGAAAGCCACTTCCAAGTGAGCTGGGCTGCAGTCCCCCTTCCCAAGCCTGGTTCCACACGACTGTAAAGCCACCTCCATTCCTGGCTGCAGAAGGGGAGCTGCTGCAGGCGATGAGGGGTGACTTGCTTAGCATTCTATCTAGAAAGTAAGGAATTCTTTCAGAAACCTAGTATTCTGCTGGCAGCGTGGTTAAAGCGCTGCTGGAGCTAACCCGTGTAGTCACAGCGTAAGAGGGAAATGTCGGTGGAGGCATTTCCACCTTCTGCCCAAGAAGCTGGGTGATGTTTCTGTACAGCCCAGAGGAAAGGGGGAAGAGTTGTTGCCCCAAGTTTTGCCTGACGTGTAGCTCCCAAGCAGCCCCTCTGAGCCTGGGGCTCGGGGCTTTGCTTTGCCAGGGAACCCTCCTAACACGACTTCCCATGGGATTTTTCTCGGCCGATTTTCAGCGTTCAATTGAAAACATGCTAATCATCCAAACTGGGGAGGTTTGGGGCCAGCTCTGTCTGTCAGTCCTGGCTCTTTTGCTTTGGGAGCAAGTGATGGACATTCAGCATGGTTGGAATGGAAGGCAGCTCGAGCTCCTTAGCGACACCCTCTCGGGCTGCGGCCTGCGGGGCCGGGGGCTTCGGCCTTTGCCGGGGGGTTCGGCGGCCGGTTGCGCGTCGCCGTTGCCCGGGCGGCCGGTTCGGCCGTCTACCGGCTCCATCTCCCGGGACACCGCGTCCTGCGCACCCGCCGCTCTCGCTCAGTCGTGCCTTCGGCCATGGCTGAGCCAGTCGCTACGGCGGGTTCGGGACAGGAGACGGGCACCGAGCGCCGGGAGTTGGATGGGCAAAGGGCTCGGTAAGCCCCGGGAGCCTCCGTCCTTTCACCCGCCGGGCCGGGGGGAGGAGAGCGGAGGAGAACCTGCCCCTAAACCTGCCCGAGCGCCTGGTCGGCGCCCAGCTCCCCGCCGAAGCCCCGCCCGGAGCTTTGCGAAGGCGGGGGAAGAGGGCAGCCTCCCGCCCAGCCGGAGGAGGGGACGGGACAGCCCAGCCCAGCCCAGCCCAGCCCAGCCCAGCCCAGCGCAGCCGTTCGCTGGCGAGGGAGGCCCCGCCCGCGGGAGGGGGAGCAGCACCACGCATGCGTGTCCGCCCCTGCCCCCGCCCCTCGGCTTCCCTGGGCTCTCCCTGCCCAGACAGGCAGCGGTGGGAGCCAATGGAGGGGGCTGCTCCGCAGGGTGGTGGGAGGGGCGGCCGATCGGGTCCGGGCCGCGGCCGTGGTCGCCGAGGATGGTGGCCTTTCCGCCGCGGTCTGCCGGGGCCTGTGTGCCGATGGCTGCTGGGGGCCCTGGGCGCCCTGTTCGCCGCTGTCCGCGGCGCCCCCGTCGTCGTCGGCGCTGCAGAGGCCGCCGCCCAGGTCAGCGAGCCGCCCCGCGTCCGTAGGGCGGCCCGAGGGCCTCGCCGCCTTCCCTGAGTCCCCGCGGCCTGTCGGGGTGCGGCCTGCGGGACCTGTCCCCCCGCCTGTCCCCTCCGAGCCAGCGCGGCGCGCGGCGCCTCGGCCGCCTCTCGTCGGCGGTAGAGCCCATGGCGGGAGCGCAGCTCGGTATCCCCCCGGCCCGAGAAGGCCCCTGGAAAACCCGACCCCCCTGGCACCCCGTTGGCTTTTCGGTCTGGGAAGCGGGGAGTTTGCAAGGGAACGGGGAAGGAGCAGAGGGCTCTGTGTGTGTGTGTGAGGGGATAGAGCAGGCGGAGGGGAGTCCCGGCGTAGGGCCTGTGGAGAAAGGGACATGCCTTCCCAGGTGTTCAGGGTTGGCAGTATCTCGGAGCTCCCAGTAAGAGACGGTGGATGGTTGTGTGGTTGGAAGGGGCCTTAGAGATCCATCTTGTTCCAGCCCCGCTGCTATGGGC
>BSDF01000231.1:0-13718 GCA_027925045.1 Hypotaenidia okinawae
ATCAATGACCTCCAGTAACCCCAGCAGCAAATTCTGGGGCATTTTGACCTCCAGTAACCCCAACTGCTGATCAATGACCTCTAGTAACCCCAGGAGCAGAATTCTGGGGCAGTTTGACCTCCAGTAACCCCAACTGCTGATCAATGACCTCCAGTAACCCCAACTGCTGATCCATGACCTCTAGTAACCCCAGGAGCAGAATTCCGGGGCAGTTTGACCTCCAGTAACCCCAACTGCTGATCAATGACTACTAGTAACTCCAACTGCTGATCAATGACCTCTAGTAACCCCAGGAGCACAATTCTGGGGCAGTTTGACCTCCAGTAACCCCAACTGCTGATCAATGACCTCTAGTAACCCCAGGAGCAGAATTCTGGGGCAGTTTGACCTCCAGTAACCCCAACTGCTGATCAATGACCTCTAGTAACCCCAGGAGCAGAATTCTGGGATAGTTTGACCTCCAGGAACCTCAACTGCTGATCAATGACGTCCAGTAACCCCAACTGCTGATCAATGACCTCTAGTAACCCCAGGAGCAGAATTCTGGGGCAGTTTGACCTCCAGTAACCCCAGCTGCTGATCAATGACCTCTAGTAACCCCAGGAGCAGAATTCTGGGGCAGTTTGACCTCCAGTAACCCCAGCTGCTGATCAATGACCTCCAGTAACCCCAACTCCTGATCAATGACCTCTAATAACCCCAACTGCTGATCGATGACCTCTAGTAAACCCAGGAGCAGAATTCTGGGGCAGTTTGAGCTCCAGTAACCCCAACTGCTGATCAATGACCTCTAGTAACCCCAGGAGCAGAATTCTGGGGCAGTTTGACCTCCAGTAACCCCAACTCCTGATCCATGACCTCTAGTAACCCCAGGAGCAGAATTCTGGGGCAGTTTGACCTCCAGTAACCCCAACTGCTGATCCATGACCTCCAGTAACCCCAGGAGAAGAATTCTGGGGCAGTTTGACCTCCAGTAACCCCAGCTGCTGATCAATGACCTCTAGTAACCCCAGGAGCAGAATTCTGGGGCAGTTTGACCTCTAGTAACCCCAACTCCTGATCAATGATCTCTAGTAACCCCAACTGCTGATCAATGACCTCTAGTAACCCCAGGAGCAGAATTCTGGGGCAGTTTGACCTCCAGTAACCCCAACTGCTGATTGATGACCTATAGTAACCCCAGGAGCAGAATTCTGGGGGAGTTTGACCTCCAGAAACCCCAACTGCTGATCAATGACCTCTAGTAACCCCAGGAGCAGAATTCTGGGGCAGTTTGACCTCCAGTAACCCCGACTGCTGATCAATGACTTCTAGTAACCCCAGGAACAGAATTCTGGGGCAGTTTGACCTCCAGTAACCCCAGCTGCTGATCAATGACCTCTAGTAACCCCAGGATCAGAATTCTGGGGCAGTTTGACCTCCAGTAACCCCAACTGCTGCTCCATGACCTCTAGTAACCCCAGGAGCAGAATTCTGGGATAGTTTGACCTCCAGTAACCTCAACTGCTGATCAATGACCTCCAGTAACCCCAACTGCTGATCAATGACCTCTAGTAACCCCAGGAGCAGAATTCTGAGGCAGTTTGACCTCCAGTAAACCCAACTACTGATCAATGACCTCTAGTAACCCCAGGAGCAGATTTCTGGGGCAGTTTGATCTCCAGTAACCCCAACTGCTGATCAATGACCTCTAGTAACCCCAACTACTGATCAATGACCTCTAGTAACCCCAACTGCTGATTGATGACCTCTAGTAACCCCAGGAGCAGAATTCTGGGGCAGTTTGACCTCCAGAAACCCCAACTGCTGATTGATGACCTCTAGTAAGCCCAGGAGCAGAATTCTGGGGCAGTTTGACCTCCAGTAACCCCAACTGCTGATCAATGACCTCTAGTAAACCCAGGAGCAGAATTCTGGGGCAGTTTGACCTCCAGTAACCCCAGCTGCTGATCAATGACCTCTACTGACCCCAGGAGCAGAATTCTGGGGCAGTTTGACCTCCAGTAACCCCAACTGCTGATCAATGACCTCTAGTAACCCCAACTGCTGATCAATGACCTCCAGTAACCCCAACTGCTGATCAATGAACTCTAGTAACCCCAGGAGAAGAATTCTGGGGCAGTTTGACCTGCAGTAACCTCAACTCGTGATCAATGACCTCTAGTAAACCCAGGAGCAGAATTCTGGGGCAGTTTGACCTCCAGTAACCCCAGCTGCTGATCAATGACCTCTACTGACCCCAGGAGCAGAATTCTGGGGCAGTTTGACCTCCAGTAACCCCAACTGTGATCAATGACCTCCAGTAACCACAACTGCAGATTGATGACCTCTAGAAAACCCAGGAGCAGAATTCTGGGGCAGTTTGACCTCCAGTAACCCCAGCTGATGATAAATAACCTCTAGTAACCCAAGGAGCAGAATTCTGGGGCAGTTAGACCTCCAGTAACCCCAACTGCAGATCAATGACCTCTAGTAACCCCAACTGCTGATCAATGACCTCCAGTAACCCCATCTGCTGATCAATGACCTCTAGTAACCCCAGGAGCAGAATTCTGGGGCAGTTTGACCTCCAGTAACCCCAACTGCTGATCAATGACCTCTAGTAACCCCAGGAGCAGAATTCTGGGGCAGTTTGACCTCCAGTAACCCCAGCTGCTGATCAATGACCTCCAGTAACCCCAGGAGCAGAATTCTGGGGCAGTTTGACCTCCAGTAACCCCAACTGCTGATCAATGACCTCTAGTAACCCCAGGAGCACAATTCTGGGGCAGTTTGAACTCCAGTAACCCCAACTGCTGATCCATGACCTCTAGTAACCCCAGGAGCAGAATTATGGGGTAGTTTGACCTCCAGTAACCCCAACTGCTGCTCCATGACCTCTAGTAAACCCAGGAGCAGAATTCTGGGGCAGTTTGACCTCCAGTAACCCCAACTGCTGCTCCATGACCTCTAGTAAACCCAGGAGCAGAATTCTGGGGCAGTTTGACCTCCAGTAACCCCAACTGTTGATCCATGACCTCTAGTAATCCCAACTGCTGATTGATGACCTCTAGTAACCCCAACTGCTGATTGATGACCTCAAGGAACCCCAGGAGCAGAATTCTGGGGCAGTTTGACCTCCAGTAACCCCAACTGCTGATCAATGACCTCCAGTCACCCCAACTGCTGATCAATGACCTCTAGTAACCCCAGGAGCAGAATTCTGGGGCAGTTTGACCGCCAGTAACCCCAACTGCTGATCAATGACCTCTAGTAACCCCAACTACTGATCAATGACCTCTAGTAACCCCAGGAGCAGAATTCTGGGGCAGTTTGACCTCCAGTAACCCCAACTCCTGATCAATGACCTCTAGTAACCCCAGGAGCAGAATTCTGGGGCAGTTTGACCTCCAGTAACCCCAACTGCTGATCAATGACCTCTAGTAACCACAGGAGCAGACTTCAGGGTCATTTTGACCTGCAGTAACCCCAACTGCTGATCAATGACCTCCAGTAACCCCAACTGCTGCTCCATGACCTCTAGTAACCCCAGGAGCCGAATTCTGGGGCAGTTTGACCTGCAGTAACCCCAACTGCTGATCAATGACTACTAGTAACCCCAACTCCTGATCAATGACCTCTAGTAACCCCAACTGCTGATTGATGACCTCTGGTAACCCCAGGAGCAGAATTCCGGGGCAGTTTGACCTGCAGTAACCCCAACTGCTGATCAATGACTACTAGTAACCCCAACTCCTGATCAATGACCTCTAGTAACCCCAACTGCTGATTGATGATCTCTAGTAACCCCAGGAGCAGAATTCTGGGGCAATTTGACCTCCAGTAACCCCAACTGCTGATCAATGACCTCTAGTAACCCCAGGAGCAGAATTCTGGGGCAGTTTGACCTCCAGTAACCCCAACTGCTGATCAATGACCTCCAGTAACCCCAACTGCTGATCCATGACCTCTAGTAACCCCAGGAGCAGAATTCCGGGGCAGTTTGACCTCCAGTAACCCCAACTGCTGATCAATGACTACTAGTAACTCCAACTGCTGATCAATGACCTCTAGTAACCCCAGGAGCACAATTCTGGGGCAGTTTGACCTCCAGTAACCCCAACTGCTGATCAATGACCTCTAGTAACCCCAGGAGCAGAATTCTGGGGCAGTTTGACCTCCAGTAACCCCAACTGCTGATCAATGACCTCTAGTAACCCCAGGAGCAGAATTCTGGGATAGTTTGACCTCCAGGAACCTCAACTGCTGATCAATGACGTCCAGTAACCCCAACTGCTGATCAATGACCTCTAGTAACCCCAGGAGCAGAATTCTGGGGCAGTTTGACCTCCAGTAACCCCAGCTGCTGATCAATGACCTCTAGTAACCCCAGGAGCAGAATTCTGGGGCAGTTTGACCTCCAGTAACCCCAACTGCTGATCAATGACCTCCAGTAACCCCAACTCCTGATCAATGACCTCTAATAACCCCAACTGCTGATTGATGACCTCTAGTAAACCCAGGAGCAGAATTCTGGGGCAGTTTGAGCTCCAGTAACCCCAACTGCTGATCCATGACCTCTAGTAACCCCAGGAGCAGAATTCTGGGGCAGTTTGACCTCCAGTAACCCCAACTGCTGATCAATGACCTCTAGTAACCCCAGGAGCAGAATTCTGGGATAGTTTGACCTCCAGGAACCTCAACTGCTGATCAATGACGTCCAGTAACCCCAACTGCTGATCAATGACCTCTAGTAACCCCAGGAGCAGAATTCTGGGGCAGTTTGACCTCCAGTAACCCCAGCTGCTGATCAATGACCTCTAGTAACCCCAGGAGCAGAATTCTGGGGCAGTTTGACCTCCAGTAACCCCAGCTGCTGATCAATGACCTCCAGTAACCCCAACTCCTGATCAATGACCTCTAATAACCCCAACTGCTGATTGATGACCTCTAGTAAACCCAGGAGCAGAATTCTGGGGCAGTTTGAGCTCCAGTAACCCCAACTGCTGATCCATGACCTCTAGTAACCCCAGGAGCAGAATTCTGGGGCAGTTTGACCTCTAGTAACCCCAACTCCTGATCAATGATCTCTAGTAACCCCAACTGCTGATCAATGACCTCTAGTAACCCCAGGAGCAGAATTCTGGGGCAGTTTGACCTCCAGTAACCCCAACTGCTGATTGATGACATCTAGTAACCCCAGAGGCAGAATTCTGGGGGAGTTTGCCCTCCAGAAACCCCAACTGCTGATCATGGACCTCTAGTAACCCCAGGAGCAGAATTCTGGGGCAGTTTGACCTCCAGTAACCCCGACTGCTGATCAATGACTTCTAGTAACCCCAGGAGCAGAATTCTGGGGCAGTTTGACCTCCAGTAACCCCAGCTGCTGATCAATGACCTCTAGTAACCCCAGGATCAGAATTCTGGGGCAGTTTGACCTCCAGTAACCCCAACTGCTGCTCCATGACCTCTAGTAACCCCAGGAGCAGAATTCTGGGATAGTTTGACCTCCAGTAACCTCAACTGCTGATCAATGACCTCCAGTAACCCCAACTGCTGATCAATGACCTCTAGTAACCCCAGGAGCAGAATTCTGAGGCAGTTTGACCTCCAGTAAACCCAACTGCTGATCAATGACCTCTAGTAACCCCAACTACTGATCAATGACCTCTAGTAACCCCAACTGCTGATTGATGACCTCTAGTAACCCCAGGAGCAGAATTCTGTGGCAGTTTGACCTCCAGTAACCCCAGCTGCTGATCAATGACCTCTACTGACCCCAGGAGCAGAATTCTGGGGCAGTTTGACCTCCAGTAACCCCAACTGCTGATCAATGACCTCTAGTAACCCCAACTACTGATCAATGACCTCTAGTAACCCCAACTGTTGATTGATGACCTCTAGTAACCCCAGGAGCAGAATTCTGGGGCAGTTTGACCTCCAGAAACCCCAACTGCTGATTGATGACCTCTAGTAAGCCCAGGAGCAGAATTCTGGGGCAGTTTGATCTCCAGTAACCGCAGCTGCTGCTCCATGACCTCTAGTAACCCCAGGAGCAGAATTCTGGGGCAGTTTGACCTCCAATAACCCCAGCTGCTGATCAATGACCTCTACTGACCCCAGGAGCAGAATTCTGGGGCAGTTTGACCTGCAGTAACCCCAGCTGCTGATCAATGACCTCTAGTAACCCCAACTGCTGATCAATGACCTCCAGTAACCCCAACTGCTGATCAATGAACTCTAGTAACCCCAGGAGAAGAATTCTGGGGAAGTTTGACCTCCAGTAACCCCAACTGTGATCAATGACCTCCAGTAAATCCAGGAGCAGATTTCTGGGGCAGTTTGACCTCCAGTAACCCCAACTCCTGCTCCATGACCTCTAGTAACCCCAGGAGCAGAATTCTGGGGCAGTTTGACCTCCAGTAACCCCAACTGCTGATCAATGACCTCCAGTAACCCCAGCTTCTGATCAATGACCTCTAGTAACCCCAGGAGCAGAATTCTGGGGCTGTTTGACCTCCAGTAACCCCAGCTGCTGATCAATGACATCTAGTAACCCCAGGAGCAGAATTCTGGGACAGTTTGACCTCCAGTAAACCCAACTGCTGATCAATGACCTCTAGTAAACCCAGGAGTAGAATTCTGGGGCAGTTTGACCTCCAGTAACCCCAACTGCTGATCAATGACCTCTAGTAACCCCAACTACTGATCAATGAGCCCTAGTAACCCCAGGAGCAGAATTCTGGGGCAGTTTGACCTGCAGTAACCCCAACTGCTGATCAATGACCTCCAGTAACCCCAACTCCTGATCAATGACCTCTAGTAACCCCAACTGCTGATCAATGACCTCTAGTAAACCCAGGAGCAGAATTCTTGGGCAGTTTGACCTCCAGTAACCCCAGCTGCTGATCAATGACCTCTAGTAACCCCAGGAGCACAATTCTGGGGCAGTTTGACCTCCAGTAACCCCAACTGCTGATCAATGACCTCTAGTAACCCCAACTGCTGATCAATGACCTCCAGTAACCCCAACTGCTGATCAATGAACTCTAGTAACCCCAGGAGCAGAATTCTGGGGCAGTTTGACCTCCAGTAACCCCAACTGCTGATCAATGACCTCTAGTAACCCCAGGAGCAGAATTCTGGGGCAGTTTGACCTCCAGTAACCCCAACTGCTGATCAATGACCTCTAGTAACCCCAGGATCAGAATTCTGGGGCAGTTTGACCTCCAGTAACCCCAACTGCTGCTCCATGACCTCTAGTAACCCCAGGAGCCGAATTCTGGGGCAGTTTGACCGCCGGTAACCCCAACTGCTGATCGATGACCTCTAGTAACACCAGGAGCAGAATTCTGGGGCAGTTTGACCTCCAGTAACCCCAACTGCTGATCAATGACCTCTAGTAACCCCAGGAGCAGAATTCTGGGGCAGTTTGAACTCCAGTAACCCCAACTGCTGATCAATGACCTCCAGTAACCCCAACTGCTGGTCAATGACCTCTAGTAAACCCAGGAGAAGAATTCTGGGGCAGTTTGACCTCCAGTAACCCCAACTGCTGATCAATGACCTCCAGTAACCCCAACTGCTGATCAATGACCTCTAGCAACCCCAGGAGGAGAATTCTGGGGCAGTTTGACCTCCAGTAACCCCAACTGCTGCTCCATGACCTCTAGTAACCCCAGGAGCAGAATTCTGGGGTATTTTGACCTCCAGTAACCCCAACTGCTGATCAATGACCTCTAGTAACCCCAGGAGCAGAATTCTGGGGCAGTTTGACCTCCAGTAACCCCAACTGCTGATTGATGACCTCTAGTAACCCCAGGAGCAGAATTCTGGGGCAGTTTGACCTCCAGTAACTCCAACTGCTGATCAATGACCTCCAGTAACCTCAACTGCTGATCAATGACCTCTAGTAACCCCAGGAGCAGAATTCTGAAGCAGTTTGACCTCCAGTAACCCCAACTGCTGATCAATGACCTCTAATAACCCCAACTACTGATTGATGACCTCTAGTAACCCCAAGAGCAGAATTCTGGGGCAGTTTGATCTCCAGTAACCCCAACTGCTGATCAATGACCTCTAGTAACCCCAACTGCTGATCAATGACATCTAGTAACCCCAGGAGCAGAATTCTGGGGCAGTTTGACCTCCAGTAACCCCAACTCCTGATCAATGACCTCTAGTAACCCCAGGAGCAGAATTCTGGGGCAGTTTGACCTCCAGTAACCCCAGCTGCTGATCAATGACCTCTAGTTACCCCAGGAGCAGAATTCTGGGGCAGTTTGACCTCCAGTAACCCCAACTGCTGATCAATGACCTCTAGTAAACCCAGGAGCAGAATTCTGGGGCAGTTTGACCTCCAGTAACCCCAACTGCTGATCAATGACCTCTAGTAACCCCAGGAGCAGAATTCTGGGGCAGTTTGACCTCCAGTAACCCCAACTGCTGATCAATGACCTCCAGTAACCCCAGGAGCAGAATTCTGGGGCATTTTGACCTCCAGTAACCCCAACTGCTGATTGATGACCTCTAGTAACCCCAGGAGCAGAATTCTGGGGCAGTTAGACCTCCAGTAACCCCAACTGCAGATCCATGACCTCTAGTAACCCCAGGAGCAGAATTCTGGGGCAGTTTGACCTCCAGTAACCCCAGCTGCTGATCAATGACCTCTAGTAACCCCAGGAGCAGAATTCTGGGGCAGTTTGACCTCCAGTAACCCCAACTGCTGATCAATGACCTCCAGTAACCCCAACTGCTGGTCAATGACCTCTAGTAAACCCAGGAGAAGAATTCTGGGGCAGTTTGACCTCCAGTAACCCCAACTGCTGATCAATGACCTCCAGTAACCCCAACTGCTGATCAATGACCTCTAGCAACCCCAGGAGGAGAATTCTGGGGCAGTTTGACCTCCAGTAACCCCAACTGCTGCTCCATGACCTCTAGTAACCCCAGGAGCAGAATTCTGGGGTATTTTGACCTCCAGTAACCCCAACTGCTGCTCCATGACCTCTAGTAACCCCAGGAGCAGAATTCTGGGGCAGTTTGACCTCCAGTAACCCCAACTGCTGATTGATGACCTCTAGTAACCCCAGGAGCAGAATTCTGGGGCAGTTTGACCTCCAGTAACCCCAACTGCTGATTGATGACCTCTAGTAACCCCAGGAGCAGAATTCTGGGGCAGTTTGACCTCCAGTAACTCCAACTGCTGATCAATGACCTCCAGTAACCTCAACTGCTGATCAATGACCTCTAGTAACCCCAGGAGCAGAATTCTGGGGTAGTTTGACCTCCATAACCCCAACTGCTGATCAATGACCTCTAATAACCCCAACTACTGATTGATGACCTCTAGTAACCCCAAGAGCAGAATTCTGGGGCAGTTTGACCTCCAGTAACCCCAACTGCTGATCAATGACCTCTAGTAACCCCAACTGCTGATCAATGACATCTAGTAACCCCAGGAGCAGAATTCTGGGGCAGTTTGACCTCCAGTAACCCCAGCTGCTGATTGATGACCTCTAGTAACCCCAGGAGCAGAATTCTGGGGCAGTTTGACCTCCAGTAACCCCAACTGCTGATCCATGACCTCCAGTAACCCCAACTGCTGATTGATGACCTCTAGTAACCCCAGGAGCGGAATTCTGGGGCAGTTAGACCTCCAGTAACCCTGACTGCAGATCAATGACCTCTAGTAACCCCAGGAGCCGAATTCTGGGGCAATTTGACCTCCAGTAACCCCAACTGCTGATCAATGACCTCCAGTAACCCCAGGAGCAGAATTCTGGGGCAGTTTGACCTCCAGTAACCCCAACTGCTGATCACTGACCTCTAGTAACCCCAACTGCTGATTGATGACCTCTAGTAACCCCAGGAGCAGAATTCTGGGGCAGTTTGACCTCCAGTAACCCCAACTGCTGATCAATGACCTCTAGTAACCCCAGGAGCAGAATTCTGTGGTAGTTTGACTTCCAGTAACCCCAACTACTGATCAATGACCTCCAGTAACCCCAACTGCTGATCAATGACCTCTAGTAACCCCAGGAGCAGAATTCCGGGGCAGTTTGACCTGCAGTAACCCCAACTGCTGATCAATGACTACTAGTAACCCCAACTCCTGATCAATGACCTCTAGTAACCCCAACTGCTGATTGATGACCTCTGGTAACCCCAGGAGCAGAATTCTGGGGCAATTTGACCTCCAGTAACCCCAACTGCTGCTCCATGACCTCTAGTAACCCCAGGAGCAGAAATCTGGGGCAGTTTGACCTCCAGTAACCCCAACTGCTGATCAATGACCTCCAGTAACCCCAACTGCTGATCCATGACCTCTAGTAACCCCAGGAGCAGAATTCCGGGGAAATTTGACCTGCAGTAACCCCAACTGCTGATCAATGACCTCCAGTAACCACAACTGCAGATTGATGACCTCTAGAAAACCCAGGAGCAGAATTCTGGGGCAGTTTGACCTCCAGTAACCCCAACTGCTGATCCATGACCTCTAGTAACCCCAACTACTGATCAATGACCTCTAGTAACCCCAACTGCTGATCAATGACCTCTACTGACCCCAGGAGCAGAATTCTGGGGCAGTTTGACCTCCAGTAACCCCAGCTGATGATAAATAACCTCTAGTAACCCAAGGAGCAGAATTCTGGGGCAGTTTGACCTCCAGTAACCCCAGCTGCTGATCAATGACCTGTAGTAACCCCAACTACAGATCAATGACCTCTAGTAACCCAAACTGCTGATCAATGACCTCTACTGACCCCAGGAGCAGAATTCTGGGGCAGTTAGACCTCCATAAACCCCAACTGCTGATCAATGACCTCTAGTTACCCCAGGAGCAGAATTCTGGGGCAGTTTGACCTCCAGTAACCCCAACTGCTGCTCCATGACCTCTAGTAACCCCAGGAGCAGAATTCTGGGGCAGTTTGACCTCCAGTAACCCCAACTACTGATCAATGACCTCTAGTAACCCCAGGAGCAGAATTCTGGGGCAGTTTGACCTCTAGTAACCCCAACTCCTGATCAATGACCTCTAGTAACCCCAACTCCTGATCAATGATCTCTAGTAACCCAAAATACTGATCGATGACCTCTAGTAAACCCAGGAGCAGAATTCTGGGGCAGTTTGACCGCCAGTAACCCCAACTGCTGATCAATGACCTGTAGTAACCCCAACTACTGATCAATGACCTGTAGTAACCCCAACTGCTGATTGATGACCTCTAGTAACCGCAGGAGCAGAATTCTGGGGCAGTTTGACCTCCAGTAACCCCAACTGCTGCTCCATGACCTCTAGTAACCCCAGGAGCAGAATTCTGGGGCAGTTTGACCTCCAGTAACCCCAACTACTGATCAATGACCTCTAGTAACCCCAGGAGACGAATTCTGGGGCAGTTTGACCTCTAGTAACCCCAACTCCTGATCAATGACCTCTAGTAACCCCAACTACTGATCAATGACCTCTAGTAACCCCAGGATCAGAATTCTGGGGCAGTTTGACCTGCAGTAACCCCAACTGCTGATCCATGACCTCTAGTAACCCCAGGAGCAGAATTCTGGGGAAGTTTGACCTCCAGTAACCCCAGCTGATGATAAATAACCTCTAGTAACCCAAGGAGCAGAATTCTGGGGCAGTTAGACCTCCAGTAACCCCAACTGCTGATCAATGACCTCTAGTAACCCCAACTGCTGATCAATGACCTCCAGTAACCCCATCTGCTGATCAATGACCTCTAGTAACCCCAGGAGCAGAATTCTGGGGCAGTTTGACCTCCAGTAACCCCAACTGCTGATCAATGACCTCTAGTAACCCCAGGAACAGAATTCTGGGGCAGTTTGACCTCCAGTAACCCCAGCTGCTGATCAATGACCTCCAGTAACCCCAGGAGCAGAATTCTGGGGCAGGTTGACCTCCAGTAACCCCAACTGCTGATCAATGACCTCTAGTAACCCCAGGAGCAGAATTCTGGAGCACTTTGACCTCCAGTAACCCCAACTGCTGATCAATGACCTCCAGTAACCCCAACTGCTGATCAATGACCTCTAGTAACCCCAGGAGCAGAATTCTGGGGCAGTTTGACCTCCAGTAACCCCAACTGCTGATCAATGACCTCTAGTAACCCCAGGAGCACAATTCTGGGGCAGTTTGACCTCCAGTAACCCCAACTGCTGATCCATGACCTCCAGTAACCCCAACTGCTGATTGATGACCTCCAGTCACCCCAACTGCTGATCAATGACCTCTAGTAACCCCAGGAGCAGAATTCTGGGGCAGTTTGACCGCCAGTAACCCCAACTGCTGATCAATGACCTCTAGTAACCCCAACTACTGATCAATGACCTCTAGTAAACCCAGGAGTAGAATTCTGGGGCAGTTTGACCTCCAGTAACCCCAACTCCTGATCAATGACCTCTAGTAACCCCAGGAGCAGAATTCTGGGGCAGTTTGACCTCCAGTAACCCCAACTGCTGATCAATGACCTCTAGTAACCCCAGGAGCAGACTTCTGGGGCAGTTTGACCTGCAGTAACCCCAACTGCTGATCAATGACCTCCAGTAACCCCAACTGCTGATCAATGACCTCTAGTAACCCCAGGAGCAGAATTCTGGGGCAGTTTGACCTGCAGTAACCCCAACTGCTGATCAATGACTACTAGTAACCCCAACTCCTGATCAATGACCTCTAGTAACCCCAACTGCTGATTGATGACCTCTGGTAACCCCAGGAGCAGAATTCCGGGGCAGTTTGACCTCCAGTAACCCCAACTGCTCCTGGGGTTACCAGAGGTCATCAATCAGCAGTTGGGGTTACTAGAGGTCATTGATCAGGAGTTGGGGTTACTAGTAGTCATTGATCAGCAGTTGGGGTTACTGGAGGTCAGACTGCCCCAGAATTCTGCTCCCAGGGTTACCCCAGGAGGTCATGGATCAGCAGTTAGGGCACTGGAGGTCATTGATCAGCAGTTGGGGTGACTGGAGGTCAAACTGCCCCAGAATTCTGCTCCTGGGGTTACTAGAGGTCATTGATCAGCAGTTGGGGTTACTGGAGGTCAGACTGCCCCAGAATACTGGCTGCTGGGGTTGCTGGAGGTCATTGATCAGGAGTTGGGGTTACTGGAGTGCCAAGCTGCCCTGGTAATTCCTGGGTTCTCTGGGGTTGCTAGAGGTCATCGATCCGCAGTTGGAGTTGCTAGAGGTCATTGATCGGCAGTTGGGGTTACTGAGGTCCAAGTCCAGCCCCAGAATTCTGCTCCTGGGGTTACTAGAGGTCATGGAGCAGCAGTTGGGGTTACTGGAGGTCAAACTACCCCATAATTCTGCTCCTGGGGTTACTGGAGGTCATGGATCAGCAGTTGGGGTTACTGGAGTTCAAACTGCCCCAGAATTGTGCTCCTGGGGTTACTAGAGGTCATTGATCAGCAGTTGGGGGTACTGGAGGTCAAACTGCCCCAGAATTCTGCTCCTGGGAAGGTGCTAGAGGTCATTGATCAGCAGTTGGGGTTACTGGAGGTCATTGATCAGCAGTTGGGGTTACTGGAGGTCAAAGTGCTCCAGAATTTCTGCTTCTGGGGTTACTAAGAGGTCATTGATCAGCAGTTGGGGTTACTCGAGGTCAAACTGCCCCAGAATTCTGCTCCCTGGGGAGCCCACTGAAGGTCATTGATCAGCAGCTGGGGTTACTGGAGGTCAAACTGCCCCAGAATTCTGTTCCTGGGGTTACTAGAGGTCATTGA
>BSDF01000232.1:0-13712 GCA_027925045.1 Hypotaenidia okinawae
TGCTGACGTTTGGTATTTTTGGAATGGACGGCCCATTCGGCCCATATAAATCCCTGTGTATGTAGCATTAGGTTTCCTCCGAAGAACAAAGCCCTGAGCCCTAGGGTCAGAGGGGCTGCTTGTAGGTGCCATGGGGCATTTTCAGGCCATGTATGTCTTTTGGTGCTGGCTGCTTTGGTTTGGGAACTATTGCTGGATGTATGGTATTTTTGGAATGGAAGGCCCATTCGGCCCATATAAATCCCTGAGTACGTAGCATTAGGAGGTTTCCTCCAAAGAAGAAAGCCCTGAGCCCCAGGGTGAGAGGGGCTGCTTGTAGGTGCCGTGGGGCATTTTAAGGCCATGCATGTCTTTTGGTGCTGGCTGCTTTGGTTTGGGAGCTATTGCTGGTTGTTTGGTATTTTTGGAATGGAAGGCCCATTAGGCCCATATAAATCCCTGAGTATGTAGCATTAAATGTTTTCCTCCGAAGAAGAAAGCTTTGAGCCCCAGGGTCAGAGGGGCTGCTTGTAGGTGCCATCGGGCGTTTTCAGGCCATGTATATCTTTTGGTGCTGGCTGCTTTGGATTGGGAGCTATTGCTGGACGTTTTGTATTTTTGGAATGGAAGGCCCATTTGGCCCATATAAATCCCTGAGTATGTAGCATTAAGATGTTTACTCCAAGGACGAAAGCCCTGATCTCCAGGGTCAGGGGGGCTGCTTGTAGATGCCATGGGGCTATTTCAGGCCATGCCTGTCTTTTGAATCTGGCTGCTTTGGTTTGGGAGCTATTGCTGGACGTTTGGTATTTTTGGAGTGGAAGGCCCATTCGGCCCTTATAAATCCCTCTGTATGTAGAACTAGGTTTCCTCCGAAGAAGAACGCCCTAAGCCCCAAGGTCAGAAGGGCTGCTTGTAGGTGTCATGGGGCGTTTTCGGGCCATGCATGTCTTTTGGTGCTGGCTGCTTTGGTTTGGGAGCTATTGCTGGACGTTTGGTATCTTTCTAATGGAAGGACCATTCGGACAATATAAATCCCTGTGTATGTAGCATTAGGTTTCCTCCGAAGAACAAAGCCCAGAGCCCCAGGGTCAGAGGGGCTGCTTGTAGGTGCCATGGGGCATTTTCAGGCCATGTATGTCTTTTGGTGCTGGCTGCTTTTTTTGGGAGCTATTGCTGGACATTTGCTCTTTTTGGAATGGACGGCACATTCGGCCCATATAAATCCCTGTGTATGTAGCATTAGGGGGTTTCCTCCGAAGAACAAAGCCCTGAGCCCCAGGGTCAGAGGGGCTGCTTGTAGGTGCCATGGGACGATTTCAGGCCATGCATGTGTATTGACTCTGGCTGCTTTGGTTGTGGAGCTATTGCTGGACGTTTAGCGGTAGTTTTGGATTGGACGGCCCATTCGGCCCATATAAATCCCTGTGTATGTAGCATTAGGAGGTTTCTTCCGAAGAAGAAATCCCTGAGCCCCAGGGTCAGAGGGTCAGCTTGTAGGTGCCATGGGGCGTTTTCACGGCATGTATGCCTTTTGGTGCTCGCTGCTTTGTTTTGGGAGCTATTGCTGGACGTTTGGTATTTTTGGAATGGACGACCCATTCGGCCCATATAAATCCCTGTGTATGTAGCATTAGGTTTCCTCCAAAGAACAAAGCCCAGATCCCCAAGTTCAGAAGGTCTGCTTGTTGGTGCCATGGGGCGTTTTCAGGCCATGTATGTCTTTTGGTGCTGGCTGCTTTGGTTTGGGAGCTATTATTGGACGTTTGGTATCTTTCTAATGGAAGGCCCATTCGGCCCATATAAATCGTTCTGTGTGTAGCATTAGGAGGTTTCCTCCGAAGAACAAACCCATAGCCCCAGGGTCAGAGGGCCTGCTTGTAGGTGCCATGGGGCGGTTTGAGGACATGTATGTCTTTTGGTGCTGGCTGCTTTGGTTTGGGAGCAATTGCTGGACGTTTGGTATTTTTGTAATGGAAGGCCCATTCGGCCCGTATAAATCCCTGTGTATGTAGCATTAGGTTTCCTCCGAAGAACAAAGCCCCGAGACCGAGGCTCAGAGGGTCTGCTTCTGGGCGCACTGGGGCGGTTTCATGCCAGGTATGTCTTTTGGTGCTGGCTGCTTTGGTTTGGGAGCTATTGCTGTACGTTTGGTATTTTTGGAATGGAGGGCCCATTCGGCCCATATAAAACCCAGTGTATGTAGCATTAGGAAGTTTCCTCCGAAGAACAAAGTCCTGATCCCCAGTGTCAGAGGGTCTGCTTGTAGGTGCCATGGGGCGGTTTCAGGCCAGGTATGTCTTTTGGTGCTGGCTGCTTTTGTTTGGGAGCTATTGCTGGACGATTGGTATCTTTCTAATGCAAGGCCCATTCGGCCCGTATAAATCCCTGTGTATGTAGCATTAGGAGGTTTGCTCCGAAGAACAAAGCCCTGAGCCCCAGGGTCAGAGGGTCTGCTTGTAGGTGCCATGGGGCGTTTTCAGGCCATGAATGTCTTTGGGTGTTGGCTGCTTTGGTGTGGGAGCTATTGCTGGACGTTTGGTATTTTTGGAATGGAAGGCCCATTCGGCCCATATAAATCCCTCTGCATGTAGCATTAGGTTTCCTCCGAAGAACAAAGCCCTGAGCCCCATAGTCAGAGGGGCTGCTTGTAGGTGGCATGGGGGGTTTTCAGGCCATGTATGTCTTTTGGTGCTGGCTGATTTAGTTTGGGAGCTATTCTGTACGTATGGTGTTTTTGGAATGGAGGGCCCATTCGGCCCATATAAAACCCTGAGTATGTAGCATTAGGAAGTTTCCTCCGAAGAACAAATCCCTGATCCCCAGGGTCAGAGGGGCTGCTTGTAGGTGCCGTGGGGCATTTTAAGGCCATGCATATCTTTTGATTCTGGCTGCTTTGGTTTGGGAGCTATTCCTGGACGTTTGGTATTTTTGGAATAGAAGGCCCATTCGGCCCATATAAATCACTGTGCATGTAGCATTAGGAGGTTTCCTGTGAAGAACAAAGCCCTGAGCCCCAGGGTCAGAGGGTCTGCGTGTAGGTGCCATGGGGCGTTTTCAGGCCATGTATGTCTCCTGGTGCTGGCTGCTTTGGTTTGGGAGCTATTGCTGGACGTTTGGTATTTTTTGAATGGATAGCCAATTCGGCCCATATAAATCCTTTTGTATGTAGCTTTAGGTTTCCTCCGAAGAACAAAGCCCATAGCCCCAGGGTAGAGGGGCTGCTTGTAGGTGCCATGGGGCTATTTCAGGCCAGTTATGTCGTTTGGTGCTGGCTGCTTTGGTTTGGGAGCTATTGCTGGACGTTTGGTATTTTTGGAAAGGAAGGCCCATTCGGCCCATATAAATCCCTGTGTATGTAGCATTAGGAGGTTTCTTCCGAAGAAGAAAGCCCTGAGCCCCAGGGTCAGAGGGGCTGCTTGTAGGTGCCATGGGGCGTTTTCAGGCCATGTATGTCTTTTGGTGCTGGCTGCTTTGGATTGGGAGCTATTGCTGGACGTTTGGTATTTTTGGAATGGAAGGCCCATTCGGCCCATATAAATCCCTCTGTATGTAGAACTAGGTTTCCTCCGAAGAAGAACGCCTTAAGCCCCAAGGTCAGAAGGGCTGCTTGTAGGTGCCATGGGGCGTTTTCGGGCCATGCATGTCTTTTGGTGCTGGCTGCTTTGGTTTGGGAGCTATTGCTGGACCTTTGGTATCTTTCTAATGGAAGGACCATTCGGACAATATAAATCCCTGTGTGTGTAGCATTAGGAGGTTTCCTCCGAAGAACAAAGACCTGATGCCCTGTGTAAGAGGGTCTGCTTGTAGGTGCCATGGGGCGTTTTCAGGCCATGTAGGTCTTTTGGTGCTGGCTGCTTTGGTTTGGGAGCTATTGCTGGACGTTTGGTATTTTTGGAATGGACGGACCATTCGGCCCATATAAATCTCTGTGTATGTAGCATTAGGTTTCCTCCGAAGAACAAAGCCCTGAGCCTCAGGGTCAGAGGGGCTGCTTGTAGGTGCCATGGGGCATTTTCAGGCCATGTATGTCTTTTGGTGCTGGCTGCTTTTTTTTGGGAGCTATTGCTGGACATTTGGTATTTTTGGAATGGAAGGCCCATTCAGCCCATATAAATACATTTGCATGTACCATTAGGAAGTTTCCTCCGAAGAACAAAGCCCTGATCCCCAGGGTCGGAGGGGCTGCTTGTAGGTGCCATGGGGCATTATAAGGCCATGCATATCTTTTGATTCTGGCTGCTTTGTTTTGGGAGCTATTGCTGGATGTATGGTATTTTTGGAATGGAGGGCCCATTCGGCCCATATAAATCCCTGAGTAGGTAGCATTAGGAGGTTTCCTCCGAAGAAGAAAGCCCTGATCCCCGGGGTCAGAGGGGCTGCTTGTAGATTCCATGGGGCGTTTTCAGGCCATGTATGTCTTTTGGTCCTGGCTGCTTTGGTTTGGGAGCTATTGCTGGACGTTTGGTATTTTTGGAATGGACGGCCCATTCGGCCCATATAAATCCCTGAGTATGTAGCATTCGGAGGTTTTCTCCGAAGAAGAAACCCTTGAGCCCCAGGGTGAGAGGGGCTGATTGTAGGTGCCATGGGTCGTTTTAAGGCCATGCATGTCTTGTGGTGCTGGCTGCTTTGGTTTGGGAGCTATTGCTGGACGTTTGGTATTTTTGGAATGGAAGGCCCATTCGGCCCGTATAAATCCCTGTGTATGTAGCATTAGGTTTCCTCCGAAGAACAAAGCCCCGAGACCGAGGCTCAGAGGGTCTGCTTCTGGGCGCACTGGGGCGGTTTCATGCCAGGTATGTCTTTTGGTGCTGGCTGCTTTGGTTTGGGAGCTATTGCTGTACGTTTGGTATTTTTGGAATGGAGGGCCCATTCGGCCCATATAAAACCCAGTGTATGTAGCATTAGGAAGTTTCCTCCGAAGAACAAAGTCCTGATCCCCAGTGTCAGAGGGTCTGCTTGTAGGTGCCATGGGGCGTTTTCGGGCCATGCATGTCTTTTGGTGCTGGCTGCTTTGGTTTGGGAGCTATTGCTGGACATTTGGTATTTTTGGAATGGAGGGCCCATTGAGCCAATATAAAACCCTGTGTATGTAGCATTAGGAAGTTTCCTCCAAAGAACAAAGCCCTGATCCCCAGGGTCAGAAGGTCTGCTTGTAGATGCCATGGGGCGTTTTCAGGCTATGTATGTCTTTTGGTGCTGGCTGCTTTGGTTTGGGAGATATTCCTGGACGTTTGGTATTTTTGGAATAGACGGCCCATTCGGCTCATATAAATCCCTTTGCATGTAGCATTAGGTTTCCTCAGAAGAACAAAGCCCAGACCCTCAGGTTCAGAAGGGCTGCTTGTAGGTGTCATGGGGCGGTTTGAGGCCATGTATGTCTTTTGGTGCTGGCTGCTTTCATTTGGGAGCTATTGCTGGACGTTTGGTATTTTTGAAATGGAAGGCCCATTCGGCCCATATAAATCCCTGAGTATGTAGCATTAGGTTTCCTCCGAAGAACAAAGCCCAGAGCCGCAGGGTCAGAGGGGCTGCTTGTAGGTGCCATGGGGCGGTTACAGTCCATGTATGTGTTTTGGTGCTGGCTGCTTTGGTTTTGGAGCTATTGCTGGACGTTTGTTATTTTTGGAATGGAAGGCCCATTCGGCCCATATGAAACCCTGTGTATGTAGCATTAGGAAGTTTCCTTAGAAGAACAAATCCCTGATCCCCAGGGTCAGAGGGGCTGCTTGTAGGTGCCGTGGGGCATTTTAAGGCCATGCATATCTTTTGATTCTGGCTGCTTTGGTTTGGGAGCTATTCCTGGACGTTTGGTATTTTTGGAATAGAAGGCCCATTCGGCCCATATAAATCACTGTGCATGTAGCATTAGGAGGTTTCCTCCGAAGAACAAAGCCCTGATCCCCAGGGTCAGAGGGGCTGCCTGTAGGTGCCATGGGGCATTTTCAGGCTATGCATGTCTTTTGGTGCTGGCTGCTTTGGTTTGGGAGCTATTGCTGGACGTTTGGTATTTTTGGAATGGAAGTCCCATTCGGCCCATATAAATCCCTGAGTATGTAGCATTAAATGTTTTCCTCCGAAGAAGAAAGCTTTGAGCCCCAGGGTCAGAGGGGCTGCTTGTAGGTGCCATGGGGCGTTTTCAGGCCATGTATATCTTTTGGTGCTGGCTGCTTTGGATAGGGAGCTCTTGCTGGACGTTTTGTATTTTTGGAATGGAAGGCCCATTTGGCCCATATAAATCCCTGAGTATGTAGCATTAAATGTTTTCCTCCGAAGAAGAAAGCTTTGAGCCCCAGGGTCAGAGGAGCTGCTTGTAGGTGCCATGGGGCTATTTCAGGCCATGCCTGTCTTTTGAATCTGGCTGCTTTGGTTTGGGAGCTATTGGTGGACGTTTGGTATTTTTGGAATGGAAGGCCCATTCGGCCCATATAAATCCCTCTGTATGTAGAACTAGGTTTCCTCCGAAGAAGAACGCCCTAATCCCCAAGGTCAGAAGGGCTGCTTGTAGGTGCCATGGGGCGTTTTCGGGCCATGCATGTCTTTTGGTGCTGGCTGCTTTGGTTTGGGAACTATTGCTGGACGTTTGGTATCTTTGTAATGGAAGGACCATTCGGACAATATAAATCCCTGTGTGTGTAGCATTAGGAGGTTTCCTCCGAAGAACAAAGACCTGATGCCCTGTGTAAGAGGGTCTGCTTCTAGGTGCCATGGGGCGTTTTCAGGCCATGTAGGTCTTCTGGTGCTGGCTGCTTTGGTTTGGGAGCTATTGCTGGACGTTTGGTATTTTTGGAATGGACGGCCCATTCGGCCCATATAAATCCCTGTGTATGTAGCATTAGGTTTCCTCCTAAGAACAAAGCCCAGAGCCCCAGGGTCAGAGGGGCTGCTTGTAGGTGCCATTGGGCATTTTCAGGCCATGTATGTCTTTTGGTGCTGGCTGCATTTTTTTGGGAGCTATTGCTGGACATTTGGTGTTTTTGGAATGGACGGCACATTCGGCCCATATAAATCCCTGTGTATGTAGCATTAGGGGGTTTCCTCCAAAGAACAAAGCCCTGAGCCCCAGGGTCAGAGGGGCTGCTTGTAGGTGCCATGGGACGATTTCAGGCCATGCATGTGTATTGACTCTGGCTGCTTTGGTTGTGGAGCTATTGCTAGACGTTTGGTATTTTTGGATTGGACGGCCCATTCGGCCCATATAAATCCCTGTGTATGTAGCATTAGGAGGTTTCTATCGAAGAAGAACGCCCTGAGCCCCAGAGTCAGAGGGTCAGCTTGTAGGTGCCATGGGGCTTTTTTACGTCATGTATGCCTTTTGGTGCTCGCTGCTTTGTTTTGGGAGCTATTGCTGTACGTTTGGTATTTTTGGAATGGAGGGCCCATTCGGCCCATATAAAACCCTGAGTATGTAGCATTAGGAAGTTTCCTCCAAAGAACAAAGCCCTGATCCACAGGGTCAGAGGGGCTGCTTGTAGGTGCCGTGGGGCATTTAAGCCCATCCATGTGTTTTGATTCTGGCTGCTTTGGTTTGGGAGCTATTGCTGGACGTTTGGTATTTTTGGAATGGAAGGCCTATTAGGGCCATATAAATCCCTGTGTATGTAGCATTCGGTTTCCTCCGAAGAACAAAGCCCAGATCCCCAGGTTCAGAAGGGCTGCTTGTAGGTGCCATGGGGCGTTTTCAGGCCATGTATGTCTTTTGGTGCTGGCTGCTTTGGTTTGGGAGCTATTGCTGGACGTTTTGTATTTTTGGAATGGAAGGCCCATTCGGCCCATATAAATCCCTGAGTATGTAGCATTAAATCGTTTCCTCCGAAGAAGAAAGCTTTGAGCCCCAGGGTCAGAGGGGCTGCTTGTAGGTGCCATGGGGCGTTTTCAGGACATGTATGTCTTTTGGTGATGGTTGCTTTGGTTTGGTCGCTATTGCTGGACGTTTTGTATTTTTCGAACGGACGGCCCATTCTGCCCATATAAAACCCTGTGTATGTAGCATTTGGAAGTTTCCTTAGAAGAACAAAGCCCTGATCCCCAGGGTCATAGGATCTGCTTGTAGGTGCTGTGGGGCGTTTTCAGGCCATGCATGTCTTCTGGTGTTGGCTGCTTTCGTTTGGGATCTATTGCTGGACGTTTTGTATTTTTGGAATGGAAGGCCCATTCGGCCCATATAAATCCCTGAGTATGTAGCATTCGGAGTTTTCCTCCGAAGAACAAAGCCCTGAGCCCCAGGGTCAGAGCGGCCGCCTGTAGGTGCCATGGGGATTTTTCAGGCCTTTTATGTCTTTTAGTGCTGGCTGCTTTGGTTTGGGAGCTATTGCTGGACGTTTGGAATTTCTGGAATGGATGGCCCATTCGGCCCATATAAATCCCTGTGTATGTAGCATTCGGTTTCCTCCGAAGAACAAAGCCCTGATCCACAGGTTCAGAAGGGCTGCTTGTAGGTGCCATGGGGCGGTTTCAGTCCAGGTATGTTTTTTGGTGCTGGCTGCTTTGGTTTGGGAGCTATTGCTGGACGTTTGGTAGTTTTGGAATGGAAGGCCCATTCGGCCCATATAAATCCCTGTGTATGTAGCATTAGGATGTTTCCTCCGAAGAAGAAATCCCTGAGCCCCAAGGTCAGAGGGGCTCCTTGTAGGTGCCATGGGGCGTTTTAAGTCCATGCATGTCTTGTGGTGCTGCCTGTTTTGGTTTGGGAGCTATTGCTGGACGTTTGGTATTTTTGGAATGGAAGGCTCATTCGGCCCATATTAATCCCTGAGTATGTAGCATTAGATGGTTTCCTCCGAAGAACAAAGCCCTGAGCCCCAGGGTCAGAGGGGCTGCTTGTAGGTGCCATGGGGCGTTTTCAGGCCATGCATGTCTTCTGGTGTTGGCTGCTTTCGTTTGGGATCTATTGCTGGACGTTTTGTATTTTTGGAATGGAAGGCCCATTCGGCCCATATAAATCTCTGAGTATGTAGCATTCGGAGGTTTCCTCCGAAGAACAAAGCCCTGAGCCCCAGGGTCAGAGCGGCCGCCTGTAGGTGCCATGGGGATTTTTCAGGCCTTTTATGTCTTTTAGTGCTGGCTGCTTTGGTTTGGGAGCTATTGCTGGACGTTTGGAATTTCTGGAATGGATGGCCCATTCGGCCCATATAAATCCCTGTGTATGTAGCATTTGGTTTCCTCCGAAGAACAAAGCCCTGAGCCCCATGGTCAGAGGGGCTGCTTGTAGGTGCCATGGGGGGTTTTCAGGCCATGTATGTCTTTTGGTGCTGGCTGATTTAGTTTGGGAGCTATTCTGTACGTATGGTATTTTTGGAATGGAGGGCCCATTCGGCCCATATAAAACCCTGAGTATGTAGCATTAGGAAGTTTCCTCCGAAGAACAAATCCCTGATCCCCAGGGTCAGAGGGGCTGCTTGTAGGTGCCGTGGGGCATTTTAAGGCCATGCATATCTTTTGATTCTGGCTGCTTTGGTTTGGGAGCTATTCCTGGACGTTTGGTATTTTTGGAATGGAAGGCCCATTCGGCCCATATAAATCCCTGAGTACGTAGCATTAAGAGGTTTCCTCCGAAGAAGAAAGCCCTGAGCCCCAGGGTCAGAGGGGCTGCTTGTAGGTGCCATGGGGCGTTTTCAGGCCAGGTATGTCTTTTGGTGCTGGCTGCTTTGGTTTGGAGCTATTGCTGGACGTTTGGTATTTTTGGAATGGACGGCCCATTCGGCCCATATAAATCGCTGTGTATTCAGCATTAGGTGTCCTCCGAAGAACAAAGCCCAGATCCCCAGGTTCAGAAGGGCTGCTTGTTGACGCCATGGGGCGATTTCAGGCCAGGTATGTCTTTTAGTGCTGGCTGCTTTGGTTTGGGACTATTCATGGACGTTTGGTATTTTTGGAATGGAAGGCCCATTCGGCCCATATAAACCCCTGTGTACGTAGAATGAAGAGGTTCCCTCCGAAGAACAAAGCCCTGAGCCCCAGGGTCAGACGTGCAGCTTTTAAGTGCCATGCTGCGGTTGGAGGCCAGGTATGTCTTTGTGTACTGACTGCTTTGGTTTGGGATCTATTGCTGGACGTTTTGTATTTTTGGAATGGAAGGCCCATTCAGCCCATATAAATCCCTGTGTATGTAGCATTAGGAAGTTTCCTCCGAAGAGCAACGCCCTGATTCCCAGGTTCAGAGGGGCTGCTTGTAGGTGCCATGGGACGATTTCAGGCCATGCATGTGTATTGACTCTGGCTGCTTTGGATGTGGAGCTATTGCTAGACGTTTGGTATTTTTGGATTGGACGGCCCATTCGGCCCATTTAAATCCCTGTGTATGTAGCATTAGGAGGTTTCCTTCGAAGAAGAACGCCCTGAGCCCCAGGGTCAGAGGGTCTGCTTGTAGGTGCCATGGGGCGTTTTCACGGCATGTATGCCTTTTGGTGCTCGCTGCTTTTTTTTTGGAGCTATTGCTGGACTTTTGGTATTTTTGGAATGGACGGCCCATTCGGCCCATATAAATCCCTGAGTATGTAGCATTAAGAGGTTTCCTCCAAAGGCGGACGAAAGCCCTAAGCCCCAGGGTCAGAGGGGCTGCTTGTAGGATCCGTGGGGCGTTTTCAGGCCAGGTATGTCTTTGTGTGCTGGCTGCTTTGGTTTGGGATCTATTGCTGGACTTTTGGTATTTTTGGAATGGACGGCCCATTCGGCCCATATAAATCCCTGAGTATGTAGCATTCGGAGTTTTCCTCCGAAGAACAAAGCCCTGAGCCCCAGGGTCAGAGGGTCTGCTTGTAGGTGCAATGGGGCGTTTTCAGGCCATGTATGCCTTTTGGTGCTGGCTGCTTTTGTTTGGGAGCTTTTGCTGGACGTTTGGTATTTTTGGAATGGACGGCCCATTCGGCCCGTATAAATCCTTGTGTATGTAGCATTAGGTTTCCTCCGAAGAACAAAGACCAGATCCCCACATTCAGAATGGCTGCTTGTAGGAGCCATGGGGTGGTTTCAGGCCAGGTATGTCTTTTGGTGCTGGCTGCTTTTGTTTGGGAGCTATTGCTGGACGATTGGTATCTTTCTAATGCAAGGCCCATTCGGCCCGTATAAAACCCTGTATATGTAGCATTAGGAGGTTTCCTCCGAAGAACAAAGCCCTGAGCCCCAGGGTCAGAGGGTCTGCTTGTAGGTGCCATGGGGCATTTTCAGGCCATGTATGTTTTTTGGTGCTGGCTGCTTTGGTTTGGGAGCTATATCTGGACATTTACTATTTTTGGAATGGACGGCCCATTCGGCCCATATAAATCCCTGTGTATGTAGCATTAGGAAGTTTCCTCCGAAGAACAAAGCCCTGAGCCCCAGGGTCAGAGGGGCTGCTTGTAGGTGCCGTGGGGCATTTTAAGGCCATGCATATCTTTTGATTCTGGCTGCTTTGGTTTGGGAGCTATTCCTAGACGTTTGGTATTTTTGGAATGGAAGGCCCATTCGGCCCATATAAATCCCTGAGTATGTAGCATTAAATGTTTTCCTCCGAAGAAGAAAGCCCTGAGCCCCAGGGTCAGAGGGGCTGCTTGTAGGTGCCATGGGGCGTTTTCAGGCCATGAATATCTTTTGGTGCTGGCTGCTTTGGTTTTGGAGCTATTGCTGGACGTTTGGTATTTTTGGAATGGACGGCCCATTCGGCCCATATAAATCCCTGTGTGTGTAGCATTAGGAGGTTTCCTCCGAAGAAAAAAGCCCTGAGCCCCACGGTCAGAGGGGCTGCTTGTAGGTGCCGTGGGGCATTTTAAGGCCATGCATGTCTTTTGGTGCTTCCAGATTTAGTTTGGGGGCTATTGCTGGACCTTTGGCATCTTTCTAATGGAAGGCCCATTCAGACTATATAAATCCCTGTGTATGTAGCATTAGGGGATTTCCTCCGAAGAACAAAGCCCTGAGCCCCAGGGTCAGAGGGGCTGCTTGTAGATGCCATGGGGCGTTTTCAGGCCATGCATGTCTTCTGGTGTTGGCTGCTTTCGTTTGGGAGCTATTGCTGTTCGTTTGGTATTTTTGGAATGGACGGCCCATTCGGCCCATATAAATCCCTGTGTATGTAGCATTCGGAGGTTTTCTCCGAAGAAGAAACCCTTGAGCCCCAGGGTCAGAGGGGCTGCTTGTAGGTGCCATGGGTTGTTTTAAGGCCATGCATGTCTTTTGGTGCTGGCTGCTTTGGTTTGGGATCTATTTCTGGACGTTTTGTATTTTTGGAATGGACTGCTCATTCGGCCCATATAAATCCCTGAGTATGTAGCATTAGATGGTTTCCTCCGAAGAACAAAGCCCTGAGCCCCAGGGTGAGAGGGGCTGCTTGTAGGTGCCGTGGGGTATTTTAAGGCCATGCATGTCTTTTGGTGCTTCCAGATTTAGTTTGGGGGCTATTGCTGGACCTTTGGCATCTTTCTAATGGAAGGCCCTTTCAGACTATATATATCCCTGTGTATGTAGCATTAGGAGATTTCCTCCGAAGAACAAAGCCCTGAGCCCCAGGCTGAGAGGGGCTGCTTGTAGATGCCATGGGGCGTTTTCAGGCCATGCATGTCTTCTGGTGTTGGCTGCTTTCGTTTGGGAGCTATTGCTGTTCGTTTGGTATTTTTGGAATGGACGGCCCATTCGGCCCATATAAATCCCTGTGTATGTAGCATTCGGAGGTTTTCTCCGAAGAAGAAACCCTTGAGCCCCAGGGTCAGAGGGGCTGCTTGTAGGTGCCATGGGTTGTTTTAAGGCCATGCATGTCTTTTGGTGCTGGCTGCTTTGGTTTGGGATCTATTTCTGGACGTTTTGTATTTTTGGAATGGACGGCTCATTCGGCCCATATAAATCCCTGAGTATGTAGCATTAGATGGTTTCCTCCGAAGAACAAAGCCCTGAGCCCCAGGGTGAGAGGGGCTGCTTGTAGGTGCCGTGGGGATTTTTCAGGCCTTTTATGTCTTTTAGTGCTGGCTTCTTTGGTTTGGGAGCTATTGCTGGACGTTTGGTATTTTTGGAATGGAAGGCCCATTCGGCCCATATAAATCCCTGAGTATGTAGCATTCGGAGGTTTCCTCCGAAGAACAAAACCCTGAGCCCCAGGGTCAGAGGGGCTGCTTGTAGGTGCTGTGGGGCGTTTTACGGCCAAGCATGTCTTTGTGTGCTGGCTGCTTTGGTTTGGGATCTATTGCTGGACATTTGGTATTTTTGGAATGGAATGCCCATTCGGCCCATATAAATCCCTGAGTATGTAGCATTCGGAGGTTTCCTCCGAAGAACAAAGCCCTGAGCCCCAGGGTCAGAGGGGCTGCTTGTAGGTGCCATGGGGCCTTTTAAGGCCATGCATGTCTTGTGGTCCTGGCTGCTTTGGTTTGGGAGCTATTGCTGGCCGTTTCTATTATTTTTGGAATGGAGGGCTCATTCGGCCCATATAAATCCCTGTGTATGTAGCATTAGGAGGTTTCCTCCGAAGAAGAAATCCCTGAGCCCCAGGGTCAGAGGGGCTGCTTGTAGGTGCCATGGTGCGTTTTCAGGCCATGTATGTCTTTGGGTGCTGGCTGCTTGGTTTGGGAGATATTCCTGGACGTTTGGTATTTTTGGAATGGAAGGCCCATTCAGCCCATATAATTACCTGTGTATGTAGGATTAGTTTTCCTCTGAAGAACAAAGCCCTGAGCCCCACGGTAAGAGGGGCTTCTTGTAGGTGCCATGGTGCGTTTTCAAGCCATGTATGTCTTTTGGTGCTTGCTGATTTGGTTTGGGAGCTA
>BSDF01000233.1:0-13656 GCA_027925045.1 Hypotaenidia okinawae
GCATTGGTCTCGGCCCGAGCAGCCTTCCATTGAAAAAACAGGCCGAACGTCCAGGACTGGCTCCCAAACGCAATAAGTCAAGACCGAAAGACATAGCTGGCCTGATACCGCCCCTGGCCGCCCACAAGCAGCCCCTCTCACCCTGGGGCTAAGGACTTTCCTCTTCCGGGGAAGCCCCCTAATACTACTTCCCTAGGCATTGGTCTCGGCCCGAGCAGCCTTCCATTGAAAAAACAGGCCGAACGTCCAGGACTGGCTCCCAAACGCAATGAGTCAAGACTGAAAGACATACCTGGCCTGATACCGCCCCTGGCCGCCCACAAGCAGCCCCTCTCACCCTGGGGCTAAGGACTTTCTTCTTCCGGGGAACCCCCTAATACTATTTCCCTAGGCATTGGTCTCGGCCCGAGCAGCCTTCCATTGAAAAAACAGGCCGAACGTCCAGGACTGGCTCCCAAACGCAATAAGTCAAGACTGAAAGACATAGCTGGCCTGATACCGCCCCTGGCCGCCCACAAGCAGCCCCTCTCACCCTGGGGCTAAGGACTTTCCTCTTCCGGGGAACCCCCTAATACTACTTCCCTAGGCATTGGTCTCGGCCCGAGCAGCCTTCCATTGAAAAAACAGGCCGAACGTCCAGGACTGGCTCCCAAACGCAATAAGTCAAGACTGAAAGACATAGCTGGCCTGATACCGCCCCTGGCCGCCCACAAGCAGCCCCTCTCACCCTGGGGCTAAGGACTTTTTTCTTCCGGGGAACCCCCTAATACTACTTCCCTAGGCATTGGTCTCGGCCCGAGCAGCCTTCCATTGAAAAAACAGGCCGAACGTCCAGGACTGGCTCCCAAACGCAATAAGTCAAGACTGAAAGACATAGCTGGCCTGATACCGCCCCTGGCCGCCCACAAGCAGCCCCTCTCACCCTGGGGCTAAGGACTTTTCTCTTCCGGGGAACCCCCCTAATACTACTTCCCTAGGCATTGGTCTCGGCCCGAGCAGCCTTCCATTGAAAAAACAGGCCGAACGTCCAGGACTGGCTCCCAAACGCAATAAGTCAAGACTGAAAGACATAGCTGGCCTGATACCGCCCCTGGCCGCCCACAAGCAGCCCCTCTCACCCTGGGGCTAAGGACTTTCCTCTTCCGGGGAACACCCCTAATACAATTTCCCGAGGCATTGGTCTCGGCCCGAGCAGCCTTCCATTGAAAAAACAGGCCGAACGTCCAGGACTGGCTCCCAAACGCAATAAGTCAAGACTGAAAGACATAGCTGGCCTGATACCGCCCCTGGCCGCCCACAAGCAGCCCCTCTCACACTGGGGCTAAGGACTTTCCTCTTCCGGGGAACCCCCTAATACTACTTCCCTAGGCATTGGTCTCGGCCCGAGCAGCCTTCCATTGAAAAAAACAGGCCGAACGTCCAGGACTGGCTCCCAAACGCAATAAGTCAAGACTGAAAGACATAGCTGGCCTGATACCGCCCCTGGCCGCCCACAAGCAGCCCCTCTCACCCTGGGGCTAAGGACTTTCCTCTTCCGGGGAACCCCCCTAATACTACTTCCCTAGGCATTGGTCTCCGCCCCAGCAGCCTTCCATTGAAAAAACAGGCCGAACGTCCAGGACTGGCTCCCAAACGCAATAAGTCAAGACTGAAAGACATAGCTGGCCTGATACCGCCCCTGGCCGCCCACAAGCAGCCCCTCTCACCCTGGGGCTAAGGACTTTTCTCTTCCAGGAAACCCTCCTAATACTACTTCCCTAGGCATTGGTCTCGGCCCGAGCAGCCTTCCATTGAAAAAACAGGCCGAACGTCCAGGACTGGCTCCCAAACGCAATGAGTCAACACCGAAAGACATAGCTGGCCTGATACCGCCCCTGGCCGCCCACAAGCAGCCCCTCTCACCCTGGGGCTAAGGACTTTTTCTTCCGGGGAACCCCCTAATACTACTTCCCTAGGCATTGGTCTCGGCCCGAGCAGCCTTCCATTGAAAAAACAGGCCGAACGTCCAGGACTGGCTCCCAAACGCAATAAGTCAAGACTGAAAGACATAGCTGGCCTGATACCGCCCCTGGCCGCCCACAAGCAGCCCCTCTCACCCTGGGGCTAAGGACTTTCCCCTTCCGGGGAACCCCCTAATACAATTTCCCGAGGCATTGGTCTCGGCCCGAGCAGCCTTCCATTGAAAAAACAGGCCGAACGTCCAGGACTGGCTCCCAAACGCAATAAGTCAAGACTGAAAGACATAGCTGGCCTGATACCGCCCCTGGCCGCCCACAAGCAGCCCCTCTCACACTGGGGCTAAGGACTTTTCTCTTCCGGGGAACCCCCCTAATACTACTTCCCTAGGCATTGGTCTCGGCCCGAGCAGCCTTCCTTTGAAAAAACAGGCCGAACGTCCAGGACTGGCTCCCAAACGCAATGAGTCAAAACCGAAAGACATAGCTGGCCTGATACCGCCCCTGGCCGCCCACAAGCAGCCCCTCTCACCCTGGGGCTAAGGACTTTTTTCTTCCGGGGAAGCCCCCTAATACTACTTCCCTAGGCATTGGTCTCGGCCCGAGCAGCCGTCCTTTGAAAAAACAGGCCGAACGTCCAGGACTGGATCCCAAACGCAATGAGTCAAGACCGAAAGACATAGCTGGCCTGATACCGCCCCTGGCCGCCCACAAGCAGCCCCTCTCACACTGGGGCTAAGGGCTTTTTCTTCAGGGGAACCCCCTAATACTACTTCCCTAGGCATTGGTCTCGGCCCGAGCAGCCTTCCATTGAAAAGACAGGCCGAACGTCCAGGACTGGCTCCCAAACGCAATAAGTCAAGACTGAAAGACATAGCTGGCCTGATACCGCCCCTGGCCGCCCACAAGCAGCCCCTCTCACCCTGGGGCTAAGGACTTTCCCCTTCCGGGGAATCCCCCTAATACTATTTCCCGAGGCATTGGTCTCGGCCCGAACAGCCTTACATTGAAAAAACAGGCCGAACGTCCAGGACTGGCTCCCAAAGGCAATAAGTCAAGACTGAAAGACATACCTGGCCTGATACCGCCCCTGGCCACCCACAACCAACCCCTCTCACCCTGGGGCTAAGGACTTTTTTCTTCCGGGGAACCCCCTAATACTATTTCCCTAGGCATTGGTCTCGGCCCGAGCAGCCTTCCATTGAAAAAACAGGCCGAACGTCCAGGACTGGATCCCAAACGCAATAAGTCAAGACTGAAAGACATAGCTGGCCTGATACCGCCCCTGGCCGCCCACAAGCAGCCCCTCTCACCCTGGGGCTAAGGACTTTCCTCTTCCGGGGAACCCCCTAATACTACTTCCCTAGGCATTGGTCTCGGCCCGAGCAGCCTTCCATTGAAAAAACAGGCCGAACGTCCAGGACTGGATCCCAAACGCAATGAGTCAACACTGAAAGACATAGCTGGCCTGATACCGCCCCTGGCTGCCCACAAGCAGCCCCTCTCACCCTGGGGCTAAGGACTTTTTTCTTCCGGGGAAGCCCCCTAATACTATTTCCCTAGGCATTGGTCTCGGCCCGAACAGCCTTCCATTGAAAAAACAGGCCGAACGTCCAGGACTGGCTCCCAAACGCAATGAGTCAAAACCGAAAGACATACCTGGCCTGATACCGCCCTTGGCCGCCCACAAGCAGCCCCTCTCACCCTGGGGCTAAGGACTTTCCTCTTCCGGGGAACCCCCCTAATACTATTTCCCGAGGCATTGGTCTCGGCCCGAGCAGCCTTCCATTGAAAAAACAGGCCGAACGTCCAGGACTGGCTCCCAAACGCAATAAGTCAAGACTGAAAGACATAGCTGGCCTGATACCGCCCCTGGCCGCCCACAAGCAGCCCCTCTCACACTGGGGCTAAGGACTTTCTTCTTCCGGGGAACCCCCTAATACTACTTCCCTAGGCATTGGTCTCGGCCCGAGCAGCCTTCCATTGAAAAAACAGGCCGAACGTCCAGGACTGGCTCCCAAACGCAATAAGTCAAGACTGAAAGACATAGCTGGCCTGATACCGCCCCTGGCCGCCCACAAGCAGCCCCTCTCACCCTGGGGCTAAGGACTTTCCTCTTCCGGGGAACCCCCTAATACTATTTCCCTAGGCATTGGTCTCGGCCCGAGCAGCCTTCCATTGAAAAAACAGGCCGAACGTCCAGGACTGGCTCCCAAACGCAATAAGTCAAGACTGAAAGACATAGCTGGCCTGATACCGCCCCTGGCCGCCCACAAGCAGCCCCTCTCACCCTGGGGCTAAGGACTTTCCTCTTCCGGGGAACCCCCTAATACTACTTCCCTAGGCATTGGTCTCGGCCCGAGCAGCCTTCCATTGAAAAAACAGGCCGAACGTCCAGGACTGGCTCCCAAACGCAATAAGTCAAGACTGAAAGACATAGCTGGCCTGATACCGCCCCTGGCCGCCCACAAGCAGCCCCTCTCACCCTGGGGCTAAGGACTTTTTTCTTCCGGGGAAGCCCCCTAATACTACTTCCCTAGGCATTGGTCTCGGCCCGAGCAGCCTTCCATTGAAAAAACAGGCCGAACGTCCAGGACTGGCTCCCAAACGCAATAAGTCAAGACTGAAAGACATAGCTGGCCTGATACCGCCCCTGGCCGCCCACAAGCAGCCCCTCTCACCCTGGGGCTAAGGACTTTTTTCTTCCGGGGAACCCCCTAATACTACTTCCCTAGGCATTGGTCTCGGCCCGAGCAGCCTTCCATTGAAAAAACAGGCCGAACGTCCAGGACTGGCTCCCAAACGCAATAAGTCAAGACTGAAAGACATAGCTGGCCTGATACCGCCCCTGGCCGCCCACAAGCAGCCCCTCTCACCCTGGGGCTAAGGACTTTCCCCTTCCGGGGAACCCCCTAATACTATTTCCCGAGGCATTGGTCTCGGCCCGAGCAGCCTTCCATTGAAAAAACAGGCCGAACGTCCAGGACTGGCTCCCAAACGCAATAAGTCAAGACTGAAAGACATAGCCGGCCTGATACCGCCCCTGGCCGCCCACAACCAGCCCCTCTCACCCTGGGGCTAAGGACTTTTTCTTCCGGGGAACCCCCCTAATACTATTTCCCTAGGCATTGGTCTCGGCCCGAGCAGCCTTCCATTGAAAAAACAGGCCGAACGTCCAGGACTGGATCCCAAACGCAATAAGTCAAGACTGAAAGACATAGCTGGCCTGATACCGCCCCTGGCCGCCCACAAGCAGCCCCTCTCACCCTGGGGCTAAGGACTTTCTTCTTCCGGGGAAACCACCCTAGTACTATTTCCCTAGGCATTGGTCTCGGCCCGAACAGCCTTCCATTGAAAAAACAGGCCGAACGTCCAGGACTGGCTCCCAAACGCAATGAGTCAAGACCGAAAGACATAGCAGGCCTGATACCGCCCCTGGCCGCCCACAAGCAGCCCCTCTCATCCTTGGGCTAAGGACTTTTCTCTTCCAGGGAACCCCCCTAATACAATTTCCCTAGGCATTGGTCTCGGCCCGAGCAGCCTTCCATTGAAAAAACAGGCCGAACGTCCAGGACTGGCTCCCAAACGCAATAAGTCAAGACTGAAAGACATAGCTGGCCTGATACCGCCCCTGGCCGCCCACAAGCAGCCCCTCTCACACTGGGGCTAAGGACTTTCCTCTTCCGGGGAACCCCCTAATACTACTTCCCTAGGCATTGGTCTTGGCCCGAGCAGCCTTCCATTGAAAAAACAGGCCGAACGTCCAGGACTGGCTCCCAAACGCAATGAGTCAAGACTGAAAGACATAGCTGGCCTGATACCGCCCCTGGCCGCCCACAAGCAGCCCCTCTCACCCTGGGGCTAAGGACTTTTTCCTTCCGGGGAACCCCCTAATACTACTTCCCTAGGCATTGGTCTCGGCCCGAGCAGCCTTCCTTTGAAAAAACAGGCCGAACGTCCAGGACTGGCTCCCAAACGCAATAAGTCAAGACTGAAAGACATAGCTGGCCTGATACCGCCCCTGGCCGCCCACAAGCAGCCCCTCTCACCCTGGGGCTAAGGACTTTCCTCTTCCGGGGAACCCCCATAATACAATTTCCCGAGGCATTGGTCTCGGCCCGAGCAGCCTTCCATTGAAAAAACAGGCCGAACGTCCAGGACTGGCTCCCAAACGCAATAAGTCAAGACTGAAAGACATAGCTGGCCTGATACCGCCCCTGGCCGCCCACAAGCAGCCCCTCTCACCCTGGGGCTAAGGACTTTTTCTTCCGGGGAACCCCCCTAATACTATTTCCCTAGGCATTGGTCTCGGCCCGAGCAGCCTTCCATTGAAAAAACAGGCCGAACGTCCAGGACTGGCTCCCAAACGCAATAAGTCAAGACTGAAAGACATAGCTGGCCTGATACCGCCCCTGGCCGCCCACAAGCAGCCCCTCTCACACTGGGGCTAAGGACTTTTCTCTTCCGGGGAACCCCCTAATACTACTTCCCTAGGCATTGGTCTCGGCCCGAGCAGCCTTCCATTGAAAAAACAGGCCGAACGTCCAGGACTGGCTCCCAAACGCAATAAGTCAAGACTGAAAGACATAGCTGGCCTGATACCGCCCCTGGCCGCCCACAAGCAGCCCCTCTCACCCTGGGGCTAAGGACTTTCCTCTTCCGGGGAACCCCCTAATACTACTTCCCTAGGCATTGGTCTCGGCCCGAGCAGCCTTCCATTGAAAAAACAGGCCGAACGTCCAGGACTGGCTCCCAAACGCAATAAGTCAAGACTGAAAGACATAGCTGGCCTGATACCGCCCCTGGCCGCCCACAAGCAGCCCCTCTCACCCTGGGGCTAAGGACTTTTTTCTTCCGGGGAACCCCCTAATACTACTTCCCTAGGCATTGGTCTCGGCCCGAGCAGCCTTCCATTGAAAAAACAGGCCGAACGTCCAGGACTGGCTCCCAAACGCAATAAGTCAAGACTGAAAGACATAGCTGGCCTGATACCGCCCCTGGCCGCCCACAAGCAGCCCCTCTCACCCTGGGGCTAAGGACTTTCCTCTTCCGGGGAACACCCCTAATACAATTTCCCGAGGCATTGGTCTCGGCCCGAGCAGCCTTCCATTGAAAAAACAGGCCGAACGTCCAGGACTGGCTCCCAAACGCAATAAGTCAAGACTGAAAGACATAGCTGGCCTGATACCGCCCCTGGCCGCCCACAAGCAGCCCCTCTCACCCTGGGGCTAAGGACTTTCTTCTTCCGGGGAACCCCCCTAATACTACTTCCCTAGGCATTGGTCTCGGCCCGAGCAGCCTTCCATTGAAAAAACAGGCCGAACGTCCAGGACTGGATCCCAAACGCAATGAGTCAAGACCGAAAGACATAGCTGGCCTGATACCGCCCCTGGCCGCCCACAAGCAGCCCCTCTCACCCTGGGGCTAAGGACTTTCTTCTTCCGGGGAACCCCCTAATACTACTTCCCTAGGCATTGGTCTCGGCCCGAGCAGCCTTCCATTGAAAAAACAGGCCGAACGTCCAGGACTGGCTCCCAAACGCAATAAGTCAAGACTGAAAGACATAGCTGGCCTGATACCGCCCCTGGCCGCCCACAAGCAGCCCCTCTCACCCTGGGGCTAAGGACTTTCCTCTTCCGGGGAACCCCCTAATACTACTTCCCTAGGCATTGGTCTCGGCCCGAGCAGCCTTCCATTGAAAAAACAGGCCGAACGTCCAGGACTGGCTCCCAAACGCAATAAGTCAAGACTGAAAGACATAGCTGGCCTGATACCGCCCCTGGCCGCCCACAAGCAGCCCCTCTCACATTGGGGCTAAGGACTTTTTCTTCCGGGGAAGCCCCCTAATACTACTTCCCTAGGCATTGGTCTCGGCCCGAGCAGCCTTCCATTGAAAAAACAGGCCGAACGTCCAGGACTGGATCCCAAACGCAATGAGTCAAGACTGAAAGACATAGCTGGCCTGATACCGCCCCTGGCCGCCCACAAGCAGCCCCTCTCACCCTGGGGCTAAGGACTTTCTTCTTCCGGGGAACCCCCTAATACTATTTCCCTAGGCATTGGTCTCGGCCCGAGCAGCCTTCCATTGAAAAAACAGGCCGAACGTCCAGGACTGGCTCCCAAACGCAATAAGTCAAGACTGAAAGACATAGCTGGCCTGATACCGCCCCTGGCCGCCCACAAGCAGCCCCTCTCACCCTGGGGCTAAGGACTTTCTTCTTCCGGGGAACCCCCCTAATACTATTTCCCTAGGCATTGGTCTCGGCCCGAGCAGCCTTCCATTGAAAAAACAGGCCGAACGTCCAGGACTGGATCCCAAACGCAATAAGTCAAGACTGAAAGACATAGCTGGCCTGATACCGCCCCTGGCCGCCCACAAGCAGCCCCTCTCACCCTGGGGCTAAGGACTTTTTCTTCCGGGGAAGCCACATAATACTACTTCCCTAGGCATTGGTCTCGGCCCGAGCAGCCTTCCATTGAAAAAACAGGCCGAACGTCCAGGACTGGATCCCAAACGCAATAAGTCAAGACTGAAAGACATAGCTGGCCTGATACCGCCCCTGGCCGCCCACAAGCAGCCCCTCTCACCCTGGGGCTAAGGACTTTTCTCTTCCGGGGAACCCCCTAATACTATTTCCCTAGGCATTGGTCTCGGCCCGAGCAGCCTTCCATTGAAAAAACAGGCCGAACGTCCAGGACTGGCTCCCAAACGCAATAAGTCAAGACTGAAAGACATAGCTGGCCTGATACCGCCCCTGGCCGCCCACAAGCAGCCCCTCTCACCCTGGGGCTAAGGACTTTCCTCTTCCGGGGAACCCCCTAATACTACTTCCCTAGGCATTGGTCTCGGCCCGAGCAGCCTTCCATTGAAAAAACAGGCCGAACGTCCAGGACTGGCTCCCAAACGCAATAAGTCAAGACTGAAAGACATAGCTGGCCTGATACCGCCCCTGGCCGCCCACAAGCAGCCCCTCTCACCCTGGGGCTAAGGACTTTTTTCTTCCGGGGAACCCCCTAATACTACTTCCCTAGGCATTGGTCTCGGCCCGAGCAGCCTTCCATTGAAAAAACAGGCCGAACGTCCAGGACTGGCTCCCAAACGCAATAAGTCAAGACTGAAAGACATAGCTGGCCTGATACCGCCCCTGGCCGCCCACAAGCAGCCCCTCTCACACTGGGGCTAAGGACTTTTCTCTTCCGGGGAACCCCCTAATACTACTTCCATAGGCATTGGTCTCGGCCCGAGCAGCCTTCCATTGAAAAAACAGGCCGAACGTCCAGGACTGGATCCCAAACGCAATAAGTCAAGACTGAAAGACATAGCTGGCCTGATACCGCCCCTGGCCGCCCACAAGCAGCCCCTCTCACCCTGGGGCTAAGGACTTTCCTCTTCCATGGAACCCCCTAATACTACTTCCCTAGGCATTGGTCTCGGCCCGAGCAGCCTTCCATTGAAAAAACAGGCCGAACGTCCAGGACTGGCTCCCAAACGCAATAAGTCAAGACTGAAAGACATAGCTGGCCTGATACCGCCCCTGGCCGCCCACAAGCAGCCCCTCTCACACTGGGGCTAAGGACTTTCCTCTTCCGGGGAACCCCCTAATACTATTTCCCTAGGCATTGGTCTCGGCCCGAGCAGCCTTCCATTGAAAAAACAGGCCGAACGTCCAGGACTGGCTCCCAAACGCAATAAGTCAAGACTGAAAGACATAGCTGGCCTGATACCGCCCCTGGCCGCCCACAAGCAGCCCCTCTCACCCTGGGGCTAAGGACTTTTCTCTTCCGGGGAAGCCCCCTAATACTACTTCCCTAGGCATTGGTCTCGGCCCGAGCAGCCTTCCATTGAAAAAACAGGCCGAACGTCCAGGACTGGATCCCAAACGCAATAAGTCAAGACTGAAAGACATAGCTGGCCTGATACCGCCCCTGGCCGCCCACAAGCAGCCCCTCTCACCCTGGGGCTAAGGACTTTTTTCTTCCGGGGAACCCCACTAATACTACTTCCCTAGGCATTGGTCTCGGCCCGAGCAGCCTTCCATTGAAAAAACAGGCCGAACGTCCAGGACTGGCTCCCAAACGCAATAAGTCAAGACTGAAAGACATAGCTGGCCTGATACCGCCCCTGGCCGCCCACAAGCAGCCCCTCTCACCCTGGGGCTAAGGACTTTTTTCTTCCGGGGAACCCCCTAATACTATTTCCCTAGGCATTGGTCTCGGCCCGAGCAGCCTTCCATTGAAAAAACAGGCCGAACGTCCAGGACTGGCTCCCAAACGCAATAAGTCAAGACTGAAAGACATAGCTGGCCTGATACCGCCCCTGGCCGCCCACAAGCAGCCCCTCTCACCCTGGGGCTAAGGACTTTTTCTTCCGGGGAAACCCCCTAATACTACTTCCCTAGGCATTGGTCTCGGCCCGAGCAGCCTTCCATTGAAAAAACAGGCCGAACGTCCAGGACTGGATCCCAAACGCAATAAGTCAAGACTGAAAGACATAGCTGGCCTGATACCGCCCCTGGCCGCCCACAAGCAGCCCCTCTCACCCTGGGGCTAAGGACTTTCCTCTTCCGGGGAACCCCCCTAATACTATTTCCCTAGGCATTGGTCTCGGCCCGAGCAGCCTTCCATTGAAAAAACAGGCCGAACGTCCAGGACTGGCTCCCAAACGCAATAAGTCAAGACTGAAAGACATAGCTGGCCTGATACCGCCCCTGGCCGCCCACAAGCAGCCCCTCTCACCCTGGGGCTAAGGACTTTCTTCTTCCGGGGAACCCCCTAATACTACTTCCCTAGGCATTGGTCTCGGCCCGAGCAGCCTTCCATTGAAAAAACAGGCCGAACGTCCAGGACTGGCTCCCAAACGCAATGAGTCAAGACTGAAAGACATAGCTGGCCTGATACCGCCCCTGGCCGCCCACAAGCAGCCCCTCTCACCCTGGGGCTAAGGACTTTTCTCTTCCGGGGAACCCCCCTAATACTATTTCCCTAGGCATTGGTCTCGGCCCGAGCAGCCTTCCATTGAAAAAACAGGCCGAACGTCCAGGACTGGCTCCCAAACGCAATAAGTCAAGACTGAAAGACATAGCTGGCCTGATACCGCCCCTGGCCGCCCACAAGCAGCCCCTCTCACCCTGGGGCTAAGGACTTTCCTCTTCCGGGGAACCCCCTAATACTACTTCCCTAGGCATTGGTCTCGGCCCGAGCAGCCTTCCTTTGAAAAAACAGGCCGAACGTCCAGGACTGGCTCCCAAACGCAATAAGTCAAGACTGAAAGACATAGCTGGCCTGATACCGCCCCTGGCCGCCCACAAGCAGCCCCTCTCACACTGGGGCTAAGGACTTTTTCTTCCGGGGAACCCCCTAATACTATTTCCCTAGGCATTGGTCTCGGCCCGAGCAGCCTTCCATTGAAAAAACAGGCCGAACGTCCAGGACTGGCTCCCAAACGCAATAAGTCAAGACTGAAAGACATAGCTGGCCTGATACCGCCCCTGGCCGCCCACAAGCAGCCCCTCTCACCCTGGGGCTAAGGACTTTCTCCTTCCGGGGAACCCCCTAATACTACTTCCCTAGGCATTGGTCTCGGCCCGAGCAGCCTTCCATTGAAAAAACAGGCCGAACGTCCAGGACTGGCTCCCAAACGCAATAAGTCAAGACTGAAAGACATAGCTGGCCTGATACCGCCCCTGGCCGCCCACAAGCAGCCCCTCTCACCCTGGGGCTAAGGACTTTCTTCTTCCGGGGAACCCCCTAATACTACTTCCCTAGGCATTGGTCTCGGCCCGAGCAGCCTTCCATTGAAAAAACAGGCCGAACGTCCAGGACTGGCTCCCAAACGCAATAAGTCAAGACTGAAAGACATAGCTGGCCTGATACCGCCCCTGGCCGCCCACAAGCAGCCCCTCTCACACTGGGGCTAAGGACTTTCCTCTTCCGGGGAACCCCCCTAATACTACTTCCCTAGGCATTGGTCTCGGCCCGAGCAGCCTTCCATTGAAAAAACAGGCCGAACGTCCAGGACTGGCTCCCAAACGCAATGAGTCAACACCGAAAGACATAGCTGGCCTGATACCGCCCCTGGCCGCCCACAAGCAGCCCCTCTCACCCTGGGGCTAAGGACTTTCTTCTTCCGGGGAACCCCCTAATACTACTTCCCTAGGCATTGGTCTCGGCCCGAGCAGCCTTCCATTGAAAAAACAGGCCGAACGTCCAGGACTGGCTCCCAAACGCAATAAGTCAAGACTGAAAGACATAGCTGGCCTGATACCGCCCCTGGCCGCCCACAAGCAGCCCCTCTCACCCTGGGGCTAAGGACTTTTCTCTTCCGGGGAAGCCACCTAATACTACTTCCCTAGGCATTGGTCTCGGCCCGAGCAGCCTTCCATTGAAAAAACAGGCCGAACGTCCAGGACTGGCTCCCAAACGCAATAAGTCAAGACTGAAAGACATAGCTGGCCTGATACCGCCCCTGGCCGCCCACAAGCAGCCCCTCTCACCCTGGGGCTAAGGACTTTTTTCTTCCGGGGAACCCACCTAATACTACTTCCCTAGGCATTGGTCTCGGCCCGAGCAGCCTTCCATTGAAAAAACAGGCCGAACGTCCAGGACTGGATCCCAAACGCAATAAGTCAAGACTGAAAGACATAGCTGGCCTGATACCGCCCCTGGCCGCCCACAAGCAGCCCCTCTCACCCTGGGGCTAAGGACTTTCTCCTTCCGGGGAACCCCCCTAATACTACTTCCCTAGGCATTGGTCTCGGCCCGAGCAGCCTTCCATTGAAAAAACAGGCCGAACGTCCAGGACTGGCTCCCAAACGCAATAAGTCAAGACTGAAAGACATAGCTGGCCTGATACCGCCCCTGGCCGCCCACAAGCAGCCCCTCTCACCCTGGGGCTAAGGACTTTCCTCTTCCGGGGAACCCCCTAATACTACTTCCCTAGGCATTGGTCTCGGCCCGAGCAGCCTTCCATTGAAAAAACAGGCCGAACGTCCAGGACTGGATCCCAAACGCAATAAGTCAAGACTGAAAGACATAGCTGGCCTGATACCGCCCCTGGCCGCCCACAAGCAGCCCCTCTCACCCTGGGGCTAAGGACTTTTTCTTCCGGGGAACCCCCTAATACTACTTCCCTAGGCATTGGTCTCGGCCCGAGCAGCCTTCCATTGAAAAAACAGGCCGAACGTCCAGGACTGGCTCCCAAACGCAATAAGTCAAGACTGAAAGACATAGCTGGCCTGATACCGCCCCTGGCCGCCCACAAGCAGCCCCTCTCACCCTGGGGCTAAGGACTTTCTTCTTCCGGGGAACCCCCTAATACTACTTCCCTAGGCATTGGTCTCGGCCCGAGCAGCCTTCCATTGAAAAAACAGGCCGAACGTCCAGGACTGGCTCCCAAACGCAATAAGTCAAGACTGAAAGACATAGCTGGCCTGATACCGCCCCTGGCCGCCCACAAGCAGCCCCTCTCACCCTGGGGCTAAGGACTTTCCTCTTCCGGGGAACCCCCCTAATACTACTTCCCTAGGCATTGGTCTCGGCCCGAGCAGCCTTCCATTGAAAAAACAGGCCGAACGTCCAGGACTGGCTCCCAAACGCAATAAGTCAAGACTGAAAGACATAGCTGGCCTGATACCGCCCCTGGCCGCCCACAAGCAGCCCCTCTCACCCTGGGGCTAAGGACTTTTCTCTTCCGGGGAACCCC